>CM039504.1:9120148-9231832 GCA_022432975.1 Begonia masoniana
CGATAAAAGTATTCTCACATGAAATATTAGATTCACCATGAAGTTTTTATCTCTGTAAATTATTTAATTTTCAGATGGAGGCTTGTGGCGGCAAAATAAAAGACTTCCACTGTACAATTCATGCACATCAGTCCAATATTGGGATGTCTCATACGCAATTTTAACTTCTCAAGGCTCTGCAACCAAGAGGATCTAAACAGAAAATTTATATCCCTAAAAAATTGCAAGAATGTTTTGATTTAGCATAGGATTTTTTTTTTTTACAAATAAAATCAACAAGTACATCTCCAAGTTAGAAAGAAAAAACTCACAAAGAACAAGACAGATATCAACTTATTATGACAAACCAGATTGTTAAATAATATACCTTTAAGCCTTCAATTATGCCAGGACACGGAATGATTTTGGGATGTTCTATTGGCCTTGAAGCTTGATTTGATACCAGAGGTACTCAAAAACTCTAACGCATTTCAAGCAATTGTATACCTGTCAATTCTATATAGCTGTATCAATATTTTTGGTTGTATTGCAAAGAATAAAGAAACAGTTTTTATTCTTCACTCCCTCCTGCAAACAAATGGACGGGGAAAAAAGTTACAAAGAGGAATTCATACTTTGATGCGAGCGCCTTATGTGCTTTGCACGGAAAATGGCTTTCATTCAATCACATTTGGCGCCAATAGAGAAAATGGTTCAGCAGGCCTAAACCTATCCCACGATCATTCCACATACGCAATGCAAAAATGACAACTAGTGTTAAATTATTCCAAAAAAGAACCACTACCTTGAGCTGGCTAATGTAGGGTTGAGGGTTCCATCTAGTCTATTAACTGTGCGAGCATTTCACACAGAAACAAATGCAAACAAAGTGGAAAAAGAACAGCAAACAGGAAGATATCCTAAACGTGAAACGTACTCCATAAGGTGGAACTAAGGTTGACTGGAAAATATCTCCTTTTTGTTCGCTGTTTTACTCATCTATTCGTACATGATACCTCGAGTCTGAAAGTGGACAAGCGAAATGGTAATGCTAGAAAGCTTTTTTACTCCTTAAGGAAAAACATCGGATAAAAAGAACAAACAGAAAACAGGTTCATTCTATACAAAGAACATAAAGCAGCTCTTTTTGCGTCAATCATTTTTCGCAGGTTTAATTATTGCTTAAGAAAGCATATCAAAAGCTAGGCGATTAGGACTATAGGATGAATAATAAGTACATAAAAACATTCGATTGTCCGCCATAATGCCAATGAAAGAACGAGGCATGTTATTTTATTCATTTTTTCGTTCTCACGTTTGTGATGAGAGAAAATCGGAGCGATATAGAAAAAATCGGAAAATTAGCAATACAGGAAACCAGAGCCACCCCCCCCCCCCCCCCCCCACACCCCCCCCCCCTGACGAGTAAGATAAAAATGTCATACACTTAATTGAGAGGGTCGATGAATGAAAAAACAATGGCAGAGCATCAAAGAAAGGATACCTCGTTGAAAATTGGTACCGACAAAAGGGAAAAATCGTCGAGGAACTGAGCACATTCGCATTAAGTGCGGAGCGACTGTACGATTCTTGGAAGGATAAGGGCCGTCGAACTGCCAAATCACTGCCCTTGAATTCAGCTAGCTTCACAACAGGTCTAGTGAAAACGAAAGCTCTCATTGCCATATCGACGATCTCCGAAAGCTGGATGGCCGCAGGAAGATCACAGCCCACTTTGATTCCTGATGCAGAAAATGAGAGAGTTGCAGAGGCAAAAGAGTGTGTATGGTTTGATAGAGAGCCCTTTAGTTGCAGTTCATGGATTAATTAGTGAATTGTCGGTCGGGGGCGAACGTGGTCGATTTGAGTGTGGACAATTTTATTTTTCATTTTTCTGGACAATAAAAATATTTAAAATGTGATTTTAAATACTTTTACCCTAACCTACATGTAGAAATAATAATATTTTTTTACTTTATAAAATTTATGCCTATAAAACAAATAAAAGATCATGTAATATTTTAAAACGCTTCTACGTATAATCTTATCTCGTGGATATTAGTAATCCAAAGTAAAAGTAAATTATAATAATTAAAAAGATGACATTAATTACATCAATAATAAGATTACATAAGTTTTAAAATTAAAGAATAAATTCAGGTGTATCTTTCCCGATTTGCTTAGTATTTTGAAACAACGTCCCAAACCCAAGGAAATAAAGGGTCAATCGCAGAGTTTTAACTCAGTGGAAAGAAAGATGTCCATCCAACAAGTTCGAATCATAGGATAGAGGTAGTAATCTACGTTTCTAACGAAAAATTAAGAACTACTGAGAAAGCACATATTAAGCGGAAGCATAAACAGAGTGTGTGGGCCGCTCGTAAATCATACATTCCTGGATAAATTTGATACGGTCGGAAACGATCTCCACCATCAAGCAGAGTTGGAGGTAAGCACAAAACCAACTAATGGAGGCAAAATTAGCTGCCCAACAAAAAACAAAAAAAAAAAAGATTGGTAGTATTAGTAATGAGAGACAGTCAAGAAATTACTCTCGTTTAGCGAGATCCACACTAATCGTTCATTCCTGATATGGCATAACAAATCTCTTGATCATAATATTTCTTAAAATTTCCATTTCAAAGATTTTGAGTACTTGATAATGAAAAGAAAAATTTCACAGAAACATAGAAAAGACGGTTTCGAATAAACAATGAAATTTGAACATACTCGCAAGGCAAATATTTTGATCCGTGCTCTTGTATGATAAAATCATGGCACAACCCAAAACTTTGTTTTGCATTACAATTTTTGCAAATATAGATTTCTCAAGACATGAACGAGAGGAGGGGTGGACTCAACCTTATTTTCATTATTCACTATAAAGAGCATGAGATATCAATGATTAATTAGAAACATAAATAAAAGTCCATCACGTCAGCCAGCTCTTCTCACTCTAAACATCATGTTCATTAGAGAATTCCTCGGGAAAATAAGAATATGGTAGCGTATTGATCAACATTGAGACCGAAATTATATTTATACAATAGAGTGTATTGAAAAAAAAAAAGATGGAATTACCAATCCCACCTTATGATCTGGTGCTTGAAGAACCATTATGTACGTTAACTTCTAATCCCAGCCTCTACATATGTAAGATTACATTACTTCTAAATCACAAAATACCCGGTAATTGAGAAAAAAAAAAGAAAAAAAAAAGAAGAAGAAGAAAAACCTCTCAGCTGCGTCTTTCTTCAATGCCAGGATATGATTGTCTATTTCAGCACATGCACCTTGAATTTCAATATTTTTGTAGCAAAGCTCCATCCATTGTGTGGATAAAGCATTAAGCTCACTTGCAGCATTTTTCTGATCACTCCAAGACCAAACCATGATTAATAAACTGAAGCCCCAAACTGGGGCAAGGATGATGTACACAAAACAAAAATTTTAACTACCTGATGATATTTCCTCTCACGGTTCACTGTTTCAATATGGTCATTTTGTTCTTGAGCTAATTTTTGCATTCTGAAATGGGAGAACAAGTAGAGTTAAAATTTTTTAAAGAATAGCCACGGTGGACAAGACAACCATGCATCTTTTTGCAATAGGAGTTATTCGAGTGTCGTGGCATTTACACATTCTTACTAACAAAATTAGTCACATATCAACACAGCTTTTTCAAGTAACATCTGTGACAGTAAGAAATTATGAACATTTTTTGCCCCAAGAAGTTCACACTAATGTCTGGCACATGAGGGCATTAGAAACACTCAAGCACAATTAGGAGACAATAGGTCACAAACGCAATTCAGAATATGTCCAAATGAATAACGCCATTTTTTTTCAAATCTGAAGGTAAAAGTTTTGAAATCAATAGAATCTCTAATCTGCAGGAGATATGATATGATTTCAAATCTTTCCGCTTCATATACTCATCAAACTGAGATTTAGGCTCATAAAATATATGAGATTAGATAAAAAACATAAAATGAAAGAAAATACCACACAACACCAGCAAAATGTTTATCAACAGGAGATTGAACATTAAACTATAAAATAGATATAAACTAAGAATAGTCTCTCACAAACGAACCTTGACAAAAATGCTTCTAATCTTTGGTTGTGTTGCTTCCAGATATCAGAACCATATTTTGACATCAGTTCTAAATTTTCTTGCCTGAAATCAGCAACAAAAGACATGATACTATAGACATCTGGATCATGATCTAATCTCATCGGGAGAAATGGTGCTAGTCGAGAATTTCCGGATAAAGAGGTTGACTAATTTTATATTCATACATCAATTACTTTTATTTCACCAATCAAAAAAATAAAGAAGAGATCTCTCATTATCAACAATAAGCCTTCTGAACAGTCCACTACTTCCTCCTAGTGTTCAGAATAACTAAGAAAAATGCTAAGAAAAAACAGTAACAAATAGCCCAGATGAAAACTCTATCTCTGGGAAATCTAATCTTAGAACAAATAACAATGATTTTAATTTGAACAAAATATGAAGTATGTCAAGTAACATAATTGGGATTTCTTTTACATAAACAACTTTGCCAGGTTTTGGTGAGCTCATAATTAGTACTTGTGATTGTATTTACTAAGCAGCAACAAATTCACTTCCGACATGCAAATTCCAAATGCTAACTACATATGCAACACATAATATTTTAATAACCCAGATAAGGTCTTTTATGAAATTATCAGAATAAAAAATGACCTTTCTAAACTTCACCTGAGAACTTGATGCCGAAGCAAGCATTGAGCTTTTTGAAGTGCCAATTTCCATGCAGTTTCATCATTCCTTTTATTTACAGTAGGGGTCTCTAATTTATATCGTGCAATATCAAGAGGCACAGGAGGCCTCCCAGCTCTGACACGTTCATATTCTCTAGCAATCATGGGATGGTCCTGACATATAGAAACACTATATCTATCAGACATCACAAAGGGCTTTTCCACTAAAATTTCCAGATCCATGATGTTTTCCATCAACAGGATCCCATGAATAAAAGCACCGAAGCATATGCAACACCATGTGCCAGGCTTCAGCGTGATTTAACACCATTTGTATCGCCATACATGCAACAAATTCAGCTTAGATACACTGCTCAACAAGGGCATCCCTAATATATTGCTTGATTCCCGAAGCAAGAACAGTCTAGCTATTGTGGGAATGCCCGACTTCTTATACTGTTCCTCAAATCAATGAGGAAATAGGTCAAGAGAGAAACAAAATCCAAAAGGTCGTCAAGTGCATAATTCAGAGAATGATGTGTCGTCATGCGTGAAAATGAAACACATAACTTCACAGTTTAATTCTTAGCAATAAATATAATCAGAAAATAAAAATAATGGTTCATACAGACAAATGACGAAACTTATCCACGCTTGCCAAGTTCCAACAATCAAACAAAAAAAATTAAGGAGTCCTTATTAAATTCATTAACTTTCTATGCAAGTTTTCCTCCATTTCCCAAGTACAACTAAGGCATCCAAAACCTAAAAATGAGGAAGTTCAGAAGAAGAAACATTCCAGCACGTCCTCACCTCGAAATTAAACTTCGGAACAGGAGGCAAGTCTTTGAGAAAATCAGACGGCTTCTTATAGCTACGTCGCATCTCGTCCTCAACCAAGCGATCAACTTCTGCTTTGACTCTAGGGTCAGCGTAGTCATCGTCAATGTAAGGCAAGGCGTCTATTATCTCATCGTTCACATAACCCGTCCATTTTGGTTGAGGTGGAGCTTCGAGCATCAGAATATCACCGTTATTCTTCGCCATTGTTGCCGCGCTGAAGCTCCCTCCCTCTCCCGACTAGAGAAAAGCAACGCGAAGACTGATCAACCCGAAATAACTACACCCGTTCTTAATACCCGCCCGGCCCAAAGATTAAAGGGCTCGATTTTTATTTACGCCGTTTATTTATTTTAATTAAAATAATTAGTTGGATTAGATTGATTTGTATTATGCTAAGTTAATTAAGAATATATTTAATTAAAAACAACTAATTATTTTATTTCAATTAAGTATTTAAATAACATAATTAAAATTAAGATTAAGTGCAAAAAAAAAAAAAAAAAGCTTCAACTATTTGAAAAGTGCAAAAAAAAAAAGTTTAAAGTTTGGAAAGTGCAAAATAATGCTTTGCGGATAACCGCTGACTCCCCGCAGTGAGTGCAGCGGTTACCCGCCTCAATTAAGCGGTTAACCGCATCATTTAAGGCGGGTAACCGCATTCCGCCCCCTCTCGCGATTTTAAAACCCTAAAATCGTTCAGTTGGGCGCTGCTGTTATCCCGAAACCACTTCCTCGCTGCCGAAGCTCGCTCAACCCGACGCCAACTACGCCCAACTCGTCCTGCTACGCCCAACTCCGACGCCCACTACGCCCACTTCGTCCAAAATTCGAGCGCCCCAAATTGTCAGAAATTTGAGCGCTCCAAATCGTTAGAAATCCGATCGGTTTTCGTCAAAAACCGACCCCATATTCGTCAAAATCAAGCCAAAATCGTCACATTTTCGCCAAAATCGCTACAGCAAACCTATTTTCGCTCAGATTTTGCAAAAATTCGAGAATGAATTTTAGAAAATCTCACAAATCCGAGCCTAAACTCAAAAAAATCTGAGAAAATCGCCAAAACCGACCCGAAAATGCCCCCCGGAACTTTTGTTGGTCAAAAGGTTCCTCGGACGACAAATCGGGAGGAGGATCCGCAGCCGTCGTCAATGAAATTTTGAAACCAGGCGTGTGAGGAGCAATTCGAGTGGGATACGTCAAACCGCTCGATTATTTATGGAAAGACTGCAAACTTTAGCGGTTGGGAGTCATTGGAGATCAAAGAGATGTTTGACAACATCTCCTTGCACAGGGTGTACAACATGCAAGGAGATAGCTGTGACAGAATGGTTTGCCTATTTTATGCGAACTTGGTTGGTTCAGGGAGGACGGGGTGCATGGAGTCGTACCTATTCGATACAGATATTGTTGTCTATGTCAGCATCATCAACGAATTAATAGGACTTTACGAAGAAGATGCGGAGAAATATTATCACTCTTCTCGATAGTGTGATTTCGCCTGGACTACAGAGGGAATGGAGTTCATAAGGCAAATTCATTCCAATTCAAACATTGCAGGCTTTGTGAAGCCAAGATCGAAGGCCTTGAACGTCAAAGCTCGGGTTGTTCACAACCTGATCAACCACACTCTATTGCTATGGCATGGACACAGAGATCTTGTCAACTGGATGGATCTCTATATTATGCAGAAGCTATACAGCGGTGGGACGTTTGACCCAAGATTCATGACTGTAAGTCACATGCACGAGGTCAGGCGAACAAAAAACATGAGTCTGCTGTTCGGTTCATTGATCTGGAAGATCGTAGAGCGATCTCAGGTTCGTGTGCCCAGAGGAGAGCATATCATATCAAACAAATCGGGCGATGTATTTGACAGGATTCATCTTATTCGGGTGGGTCTGGTTGAAGTCGACGGGTCTTAGATGCCCAAGGGAGATCCTAGAGCCTCTACATCTCAGGATGTTCTGATGGAGGACAACACCACCACCGAGAACGCTGACGCCACTGCCACTGAGGATGCCACTGCCACCTTCACCACACCACCATTGCACCCCCACGATACTAGTATGTGAGAGCAGAGATTTGACAGGTTAGACAACCATCTTGCCGAGATGAGGCAAAGGTTGGACATGATGCACGACATGTGGGATCAGAGGTGGGAGACCATGCAAGAGAGGCAGGATTTGATGAGAATGTCTCAACTACGGCTCAAAGACGCCTTCGAGCGTTAGCATGCAGGTGGAGGCGGCGACGGCGACGGCGACGATGCCCCACCTCCACCCTTACCTTAGTTTAGTTTATGTTGTATATTCATTTTAATGTACTCATTATGTTTGTCATTTTTGTATAGTTTATTTTTATTCTATAGCTTAGTTTAACTTATTTGTGTACTGGATCTGTCTGTTGGAAATATTTTTGTAACTTGAATATGCAGGAATTGTTGGAAGATAGTTATGGAAGAGTCATAAAACAAATGAAATTCTGCCAATTTTTTCAATTTCAATTTTATATTTTATTATAAATTAATAAATTAATTTTATATTTAATCTTTTCAATTTGATTAATAAATTAAATTATGTGTTTAATAATTAAACATTATTTATTAATTAATGTATGTACTTAATTAAACACGTAAAAGTAATTAACGTATTTTTTAATTTAATTTTAATTAATTAACGAGATTAATTACTTTAAAATAGTTAACTTTTAATCACCTCATAATTTGAAAGTAAATTTAATAATTACTTCTAAAAATGTTCACTAAAATTGGATGAAAACTTGGGGAAAAGGAATTGTTTCACTTTTTTAAAGTGGAAGAATGAAGCTGAAAAAAGTTGCATTTGATGCCATGGGGGGTGTTGGGACCAATGAAGCATCAACTAAAAGACCAAAACATTACTTTCTTTTTATAATATGATTGAGGGCTTTGTCCAAAATAATCAACCGTTACCTCAAAAAAAAAAAAAAAAATCCTATTTTCGTGTAATTATTGGCCCATTTGAAGAAGCCCATTAGAATAACATACCATGAATTAGCCTCAAGAAAAGCCCATAATGTTTCAAATTAGACCACAAAAAAACTATAATTTTAATTTTAATAACCAATTAAATTAGTCAATTAAATAATTTACATGTTTAATAAATAAATTAAACGTGTTAAACACTTTAATTAATGAATTAATGTAAACTTTATTTAATGAATTAATGTAAACGTGTTAAATATAAATTAATATTAAATTGTTTCATTATTTAATTATAAAATTAAATCACGTGTTCAATGAAATAATTAATTAAACAACGTCATGAATTTATTTAATTAACCAATTTCAAACATTACATTCAACAATTTTTACGTCGGCCTCGCGTCACAGATTCTTGCGTCCCCTCAAATTTATTGAAACCCATAAACGTGTCTGCTGCAGTAGCGTCTAAAGTGGAATTCCAGTGAGGACAAATACGAATGTTATGTATTTGCTGTCAACATATGTCACACATCATCTTCGAGTTCTTCTTACTAATTTTTGAAATCGACATCTCGCACTCTTGTCTTTTTTGGCCTACGAGATTGGCGATATCTTATGGGCGGCATGAGTGCCGTCATAGCCGGCCACATTTGTGGGTCATTCATGGGTTGAATAAATTGTGAATATATCTACATATAAGTCACCCGGTGATAGTAGGGATGCATGTACCTTTCCAATTCCGCTTTCATTTTATTAATGCAAGGAATGAAGTGGACACAAGGGATTCCGGTCAACTCCTATCTGGTGCACTCACACACACCCATATTCATGTTGACATTGTATTGTTCGTAACCATTGCTGACCTCAAATCGTGCATCTCCTGCTAACTGAGCACTCTAGTTTTGAGCTGCAATTTTTAGATCCTCGAGTTTTTTTTTTTATCCGGGGACATAGAATGTCTGTTGATTGGGTCATCTTCTCAAACCTTTTGACAATGCGAGTCATCAAATCCTTTCGTATTGTCTCGAATATGGTGATAATCGGTTTGTCTCTTGCAGGCAATAGAACTGCATTGTATGACTCCGACAAATTATTCAAACCTATATCGCACTTAGGAATCGAAGAGAATGCATAACTAGCCCAATATCTAGGCCCTTCCCTTCAAAGCCATGCGTGGGCTTCCGAGTTTAACTTAAATAAATTTTTCATTTCTATTTCGAAATGATGATGGGTGGGGGCCCTAGCCGCTTTCTACATCGCCTCTCTGTACCTTTTGTCCCAAAAAAGACTTTTGAAATTTGCATACATATGTCGTAGGCAGAAGCGGTGTTTGGCAAAAGGAAATTCGTTATCAACAGCATTCCGCAACGACTGATATTTGAAAGAAAAACCGAGTCAAAATTAGCAACAATATAATTATCTAACAATAGGAAATGTATTATATCTTTTGTCGATCCGAAATAATTGTCCAGCTCTCTCCCGATCTCGTATTCAGGACTTGCTTCAAAATTCGCAAAAACCATGTCCATGTGTCCTCAGTTTCTTTTTCAACATTGGCAACGGCAACCTGATATATTCCATCGTTGCCATCAATACTGACAGCCGTCAGTAATTGGCCGGGACACGAGTCCTTTAGATGACAACCATCCAAACAGATGACAGGGCGTCCGTGCTGCAGCAAACCTGCCTTGCAAGCAGCCATGCACATATATACTCTTTGACATATCATTAAAGTACTTCATGTATCGTAAGTATGTACTGCTAATGTGTTGCCCAGATTTGATCTATATATTTGTGATGCGTACGACCAGACTAGTTTGTACTCTTCGTCGCCATCGCCTTCGTTTAGTGTTCGAGCTATGCTCCTTGCTCTTTTGGCAATATCATGCGTAATGTTGACAGTGAAATCTTTCCTGACTGTCTCGATGATGGAAGAGATAGCCCACATAGGTTAACTTTTAAATCTATTAAGATAATGAATTGCAATATTTTTTGCTCTAGCATTTCGATTATCAACTACCCTCGCACAGTTGTAAGAATTGACAAAAGTCTTTATTTGATAGGTCTCCTCGCCTTGCATCTTTGAAGCATGCAGTCGCCACGGACATCCGTCTGCGCATCTAGCTGTCAGTTGCTTATTGTCACTTTGGACAAATGTGATGTCGAAACCCTCTTTCAAAGAATATAGTTCTATTTTCTTTTTAATTTGTTTTATAAAACTGTATGTTCTTCCCAAATAAAAATCCTTTGAGTTTTCTTCACATACCGGTAAGCTTTCTACCTCATCAACGTCCGATCCGATCGGTGTTCGCAGCTCCTCGTCTAGAGTTGCAGATGTCGAATACGCCTCAATTTCTTCATTATTAGTATGTGAATACCAATCCATATCGATATCAAAATTTGTTTGCTCTTTTAAATCGATAAATCTTCTTGGATCGATTGTCTACAGAGAAAAATGAAGAATAAATAATAATTCAGAAATAATTAATTTGTAAATAAAAGCAAAATAATTAAAGGTGAAATACACATATTAATAATTACTATAAAAAATATCTTCAAAAAAAATTTAAAAATATTAATAAATAATTCAGAAATAATAAAATAGTAAATAACAGTAAAATAATATTTAATGAAATATACATTAATATTCATGAACAATACATTTTATTTGAGAACACCACATATTCAATGTATACTGCTGAAAGAAATTCTGAAATAAATCCGTCAAACTAATAGGAGAGGTGGAGAGGAAAAACTAAATAGGAGAGGTGGAGAGGGAAGTTGGATGTGAGAAACAAGAGGAGGAGGGAGCGTGCTTAAACAGGCACTAAAACGGTCGACCGTATTCATAGAACGGTCGACCGTTCTGGGCCTCTTTTCAGAAATTATTCGCCCATAGTATACATTGTGCTGCGAATATTTCAGAGACAGCGGTGGACCTCATCAAAGCAGCGAGTAACCGCATTATGCGGGGACCGTGTGAGGGTCTGACACCCCGCCCTGGGTGCAGAGGGTCTGGCGGTTAACTGCTCAAATTAGGCGGTTAGCCGTAGACCGCAGAGGGTCTAATGATTAACCGCAAACTCCCCGCGACCCCCGCTGTTCTAAACGCGATTAACTGCCTCAATTAAGCAGTTACCCGCATCATGCGGGGGGTCAGCGGTTACCATCGTGACCCCCCGCGTGATGTGGTTAACTGCTTAATTGAGATGGGTAACCACTATACCCACTGCGGGAGGTCAGCAATTATCCGCAAAGTTTTATTTTGCACTTTTCAAATTTTAAGTTTTTTTTTGCACTTTTCGGATAGTTGAAACTTTTTTTTTTTCACTTAATTCTTAAAATTATCATATGTTTTATATTAAATTTAATGACAAAACTAAATTGCAGAACCGTTTAAAAATTAAAATAAATTACGAAAACCTAAAAAAAATACTAAAACATGTTTAACCCTTAAAATTAATAATTGATTACACAATTTTAAACTAGCAGAAGTCTTCCGAGACAAACACTTCTAATATTTGTACACAGAATTGAGAATCCTGCCATTACCGTAACATTACCAATCTACTCCTTTCCATTTATTTTCCTATCACGGAAAAAAAAACAAACCAAAACATCCACCGAGCTACATTCATTGTCCATCCTCGAACAAAATACGAGTGCGATGATGTCGTAGAAGCTTCATTACCAGGCTGGCATGTTCGAGTAGAGGAGGGTGAAGAAGAGTTCAACTTCTTGCATTTTATGCACGATTTTGATGAACTCATTTTTGGCCGGTTCGTCAAGGATCAAAGGGCTCATCTGGGCCACTCTCGGAATGAGTTTGGCCAATGGCACACCCGATTCAAGACTTCCTCCGCCGGGTTGGGCCTTCATTGCTCTGACGACCGCATCCACCACCACTTGCAGTGATCTTTCGAGAACATTCCTGAATTCGGGACTGCCAACGTATTTGTATGTTAAATGCATTAGAAATAAAAGAAGGAACGGAAAGAGATTGAAGGTCCTTAAAATACAAAGCGTAAAGTGCAATTTAGACTTGTTCACGTATCATACATCAAACTGTATTTTTTTTTTTGGACAAATCAAACCTCCACTTTTTTAGCTATCAACCATTTAGACATTATCGTCAAATTTACAGTTAATTCAACACGTTATCCCTTTAATGAAATGTTTTAACCTGATTTCTAACTCTTCCGGCTATGTCTAATGTGATTTCGAACTCTCTCAATCTCAGAGTTCGAAATTGTTAGAGAGGAGATCGATAGATTTCAAAATCAAATTAGAATTCGCCGGAGGTAGAAATCGGGTTAAATTATTGTTGATGGCTGAGAGAAGTAAACTTCATTTGTAAGAAAAAAACATAGTTTAAGTTCTAATGTATAAATGACCCTCAACATTAGGGTGTAAATTATACTTTACCTAAATAAATCTTCTAGAAAAAAGCACTTTCTCGTTTTTCGAAAACATTTTTACTCATTCGAGATGAAGATTAGAAAAAAAAACTTCCATTTCAAAGATTGTGACGAGCCGAGAAGTTTATCAGCCATACATAAAATACAATCATGATAAATAACAGAATTACCTCAATAATACTACGCGTGCCTCTGCCATCAGCTGGTCGAATTTAGTAACATCTTGAAAGGTAGAATGGTCTGTGCTATAAGATAATTCACTGTTCGAACGTGTATCTTCTGACATCAAGTAATCGACCCACTGATGGGGATTTTCCGTGCTCATGAACGAATCGAGTATTTGCATGATTGTTTCGCAAAGGAGTGTCGTGTTGAACAAATCCCTCAACTGCTTTCTGCCACGACAAGAACGTAAATACGATCAAATTAAAGAAAATCGACATGCTCCCAACAAAACAAATCAAAGAGATTATCAGCTTTAGATAGCTCTTCATCACCAACCCAGTGGAATAATAGCATTCTTGGAAAAAGCAAAACAATTAAATCTGAGTTCTTCTGGTTTTTTTTTTTTGGTTTAGATGGATTTCTGTTCAGTATTTTGTCGTCTTCGATCACAATCATCGTTGATCAACCAATTTTCCCAAATGATTTGAATAAGCTAACCTCTGGAGGACTTCTCTTGCAGCTACTTGCAGGTTAGAAATAAGCAAAGGCACTCCATAACTGGAGAGGAAATCTGAACTCGCAAGAAACTTTTGCTGGTCGTTTGTGTCGACGAGATCAACGTCCTCCTGTGAAACAACAGAACATTTTCTTACCTTCTTTTTTTTTTTAAGATTAGAGCCACCATAAATACAGAAAATTATAGAAAAAAATTGGTTTTTTTACAAACATAAACCTAAACAAAAGAAACGAGAAAGGGTGTTACAGGCAAATGAGAACTTCCAAGACCAGAGGCTGTGTCGATATACAAATCTCTGCCTAATATGTTGACTTGAACTCTGATATATAAACTCAAAGCTGTCATTGCCCACAATGACAACACCATTTTCGTAAAACCTGGAGGAAGAGCGTATATCAGGAAGAAATATAACCGAATACTAAAAAAAAAAAAAAATCAAAGAATTTCTATTTCCATACTTAGAATTTTGAGGTTTTCCCACAAATCAAGTTTTTCCGAAGAAGTTAAAGCATTTGGATGACCCTTCCCCTTCATTAGCCTCTCAGTGAGATGTGTGAGGTCCAATTCTTCGGCCATTCGACTACTTAAATGGTGCATTGCGCGAGGCAATGTTGTTGTATCGGCAATTCTTTGAATGTTCTCGAAATGAGCTTTCATCCTACAAATCCGAAATTTGGGATCGAGGGTGGTAGTTTAAAATACAGAAAAAAGGTTAAATTGCCAATGGTTAAATCAAAAGGAAATTCTCCTACCTGGCATTAATAAGTTCATCGAGGTTTCGCCTATGTTCGCTTTCTCTGGCCAAATCTCTTTCAAGATGGGCAAGCCTACTTCTGTGAGAATCATACAATTTGTACAGAAGATATCCACTTCCTAGAACACCAGATGAGACAAAAATCTTCCTCTTATGCCTTCTCCAAAAATCCCTTTTTCACGACGAAGGAAAAGCTAAGAGCAAGAACTAAACCTGACTACACATGTAAATTAAATCTTCCAACAAAATTTAGATGAAAATCTGAGAAGAAATAAGAAGGGAGAGCAATGAACTGAAACTTGAGGGGACAGAGAGCTGAATCTTAAAAATTAACAATGAAATCAATATATATTAAACACTCGGATGATCGTATAGCAGAGCAAAACAAGAGTAAGCAATCAATTCTTGCAAATGTAATCTTCTAACAGAAAAGAAATAGAAATAATCTTAAAAGATCAACAACAAATTAGCAGATGATGAAACAATAAATGATACATGAGCCAGAACCCAGATGGTAAATCCATTTTCTCACAACAAAGCAATGGCTCGTAGCAAGAATGAAAACAGAGTATAAAATTGAGGGGACAAAGAGCTAATAATTTAAAAAACCCAAAATTAGAAACGCAAATTCTGGAACACCCAGACGATCAAAACATCGAATCGTAGAACTACAAAATTTCTAACCAAAACCCAGAAGGTAAATCAAAAGACAAGATTCATGAAAAAATTTAATTAAGAACTGACCTGAGAGAAAGCATTTTTTGGGCTACCAAACACACTAAGCTACATCGCTAGTTCAGTTTCAGAAACTTGACTCCATTCAGCAGACTACGAATAAAAGCAGTAACGCTTCTCTCTCCTCTCCCTCTCTCTCTCTCTAGAACCGAGAGGGCCGAAGAAGACAGGAGAAGGAACAAAGGAAACCGGGTGCCCCCCTGGAGCAGTTGATCTTTTGTAACACCTCAACTAGCACGAGGATAAAAAAATGGAGATTCTAGCTGAGAATCAACGGTTTCTGAAAATATCTCAGCAAAACTTACAAACCCAGCGTAATGTCCACGCCCCAAGATCCGAATTCGAATCCATGTTGTCTGTCGACGAGAATCTTTGCCTTTAATATATATATATTCCTACAAACAAATGAGCAGCCTCCTGCCAATAATATAAAACCTTTTAATTTTTGTTTTGCGAAAATATAAAATGACAAAAACTTTTGACTTTTTTTTTATCTGCTCCTAAATTATATGATTTTAATTTCTATTTAAGTCGCGAAATCTTTATCGTTGATCTTTTCTGCCCCGTGTTTGCCGTGGAGAATATGTTTTTTTTTAGCAATTACATTGGTTCCTTTTGTAAATTCATTTTCTTAAAGCTTTGCCTTTATTTTGGTCAAATTTTGTTCTTGATCTCCTCTGTGTTTTTGTTTCGTTAAGAGAAAAATGACATACCAAGAAATTTTTAAGCCCATGTCAGAAAGAATATGTCCAAAATAAGCATTTGACATAGATTTCTGACAATCGTTGATAAAATAAATGTTCTCCCATAACTACGTTATCAGATGAAACTAAAAAAAACGAAGATATAAGCGAAATTGCGATTAAACAAAAGATAAATAATTTTTAGGTAATTATCGATCTGAACCTTGTACTATAAATTGTTTTTTAATTCGTCCCCTGTACTAAAAAAATCAGCAAACTGAACCCTGTGTTTTAATTCTGTTATTATTTTTGACCTTCTATCAACAATTTCATTAAACACTCATTTAAAAAATTACCAAACGATCTTAGATTCAGTTGAAATTTTTACCACATGTTTACTACTTAATAAAAATATAATCTAGAAATTTTCGTATTCTAACATTTAATATAGTGTTATTTATTTGTAACATATTCTATGAAAGATTACGATTAGTTATGCGGTATCAAACATGGTGTTACGTGTGACACCGATAATGAATGCAATGACGAACAATATAAATATGCGGAAATAAATGAGACAGAAGATTGTTAACGCAGTTCGGCAACCAGCCTACGTCTGCAGGGCTACGCCCAGATATAAAAACATTTCTTTGAGTTCACAAAGTTACAAAACAATCGGATTTATACAAATAAAGACTCCCTCTTATCTTTGTCGCCGCCTCTAGCTAACTTGCCCAAGGAAACTGTTTTTGCAAGATCCCCTCGACTTTAGATCGACCTCTCCCGAGATCTAGAAAACAACAAGATCCCCTTGTTGTTGATTCATCCCGGAATCTGTGTTATGGCAAGATCCTCTCGCCCACAATCAACTTGACAAGCTCCCCTTGTCTAAAAACAGAACTCCTCTTGAGTTCGGATGCAGCCTCCTCCCGAGACTGAGCTTTAATGAAGAACAAAGAAATATTGCCTCCTGGGACACCTCCTGGAACACCAGAGTGTTGTCTTCGGACGCAATAATCAACACACTCAATAAATTGATGAAATTCACAGCATAAGAAGAGTGTGTAAAACAATTACAGACCCCTACGAAGAAACGTAGGAAGTGAAAGAAAAACGACGGCACGCAAAGTGAAGAAAACTTCTCTCGTGAATAACAAAAATTTCGTCCGCTGAAGAACAATCACCGACGACTCACAGTAAACGTGAATGAAAGGATTAACAATTGCTGGACACACACAATCATTGGTGTAGAATAAAATTGCCCCAAAGAATAAAATTTTTTAGCTCTTAAGACTAATGGCTTCAGCTACCTTATTCAAAAAAACGAAGGCTTAAATATAATAGATAACAACCATATCTTCAATTTAATTCAGTTATCAAAACAGAACTAACACCGCAAGAATTAAGGAAAACAAATCTTAACAAATTCGGTTGAGTGACACCACGTGTGACACTTTAGGAAAGTATCTCCAACAACTTGGATATCAGTCCAAAAACTTAGGAAAGCATTCCATTATTCATGGTAACTCGAAGCCCAACAGATTTCACAAAATCTCCATCAAATCAGCTTACCAAAACAAACTTTTCCAAAAAGCAAGTGCCTTTAGTTTTTTCAATAACTTTTCTAATATTTTTGTTTCCTTATTTTTTTCTTCAACAGAATCTTCATGATTGCAATATGTATCTATCTAATAATCTGAATATAATATTTCTTGATCACCAAGAAATAAATTATCAATTTGGAAAATAATAGAATAAAATATTATCTCGATAGAAATATATTGCAAAAAAATCAATGCCAACACATATGCAAAATCTTTGCATTTACAATTTCCCCCTTAGGCATTTTTTAGCAAAATCAATATAACTCATAATCTCAATAACTCCCCCTGGATTAACTCCCCCTGATTAGTGGCTTCAATCATTATAAAACTATATCAATCATCATCATATAAAAAATGATATCAGAGAGCATATCTCCAAAATACTACCCCTTTTTGCCATAAAAAGGTAAATATATATATAAGAGAATAATAACCACCATAAAAACAACATAATCACCATAAACACCAGCAGCACCATAGGGAGATAATCAATATCAGGAAAACATAATATCCAGATGTAACAGATCATCCATAGACTTAATATCCAGAGGCAAGAGAACATTTTAGAAGTTCATAAGAAAGCCATCATTAAGTAGAAATGTCATCAGAAAAAAGACCAACCCGATTGTAGTTGATGGCAACCGTTCACTAGTATCATTTTCTTTAGACATATTCTCATTCAACATGAAATACTGAAGTATCTTCCTTTGCTACTTCAGTGACATCAGTTGAACCTCCTGACTTTTCAACAAGTTTGGTCTCCTTAACCAGTTTCTTCACATTAACAATTTTCTTTCTCTTGAAAATATAACCAGTAGCTTCTTTAGCAGACATTTTTCCGACAAGGTCATCAAGTATCCAATAACTGCTATCTTTCTATTTTCTATTTTCAATTATCATTTGCTGATCATTCAAAAATTTCATCTCACCTTGAAGTATCTTGATAAAACAAGATAACAATGCAGAATCAGAAGCATTGTCGGAATCATAAACATTGTCAAGAGCTAGAACATTCTCGGGAACACCATCCAGAACATTAACTTGATCACCTTTCATTCTTGCAATCGACATGATTCACAATCAATTCCCAGAGAAGTAAGAGGACGGTTTCTCATAGCAATCTTGTACAGGTTAGCATACTTGACAGTAAGTTGCAAGGCAGGAAAATTTTTACCACGGGGCCACACACGTCTGACACTACTAGTGACATCAGTAATTATCTTGATAAAATTTGGAGAAAAACTTCACAAAATCAAGCTAGTAGCAGCACAGATGTGTGTTGATCACAATAGGGAAGAACTCGAACAAATATCCCTTGAACTGTTGGAGAGAGACGGATAGAAACTAGTCGATTGAGTTTATGAAAATAAACCATAAAATACTCACTCAATAGGAAAATAAATCCAAAATTCCACAAAATATCTAAATCTAAAGTCGTCAAATGAGTTGGAAAATAAACCCAAGGATATAGCTACGATCAAATCTCATGAAAACCTCCATCAATATATTTGAGATTAACTCCAAATTTCCAGAAAAATCGTCGAAAGCTTCATAGAACCCCTTGTGTCATGCAGGAAGTTACAGACCAAAAATCTCAAAAGGCATATTAGCAATAAAAGAAATTCCTTCTTTTCCTTTTTTTATTTTTTATTTTTTTAGCAAATAAAAAAAACTTACAACACATAGAACCTCTTCACATGACACATAGGCCTAAGGCAGACCTCAATTCTTCAAATCTCACACCATCCAAAGCTTTGGTAAAAATATCGGCAATTTATTTTTCGGTCACCATATGCTCCAAATTAATAATTTTGTCCTCCACAAGAGATCGAATAAAATAATGTCGTATATCAATATGCTTTGTCCGTGAATGCTGAACAGGATTTTTAGAAATATTGATTGCACTCAAATTATCGCAGTAGAGGGTCATGACACCTTGTGTGACACCATAGTCTCTCATCATTTGTTTCATTCAAAGAAGTTGAGTATAGTTGCTACCTGCTGCAATATATTCTGTCTCAGCAGTAGACAGAGAAATCAAATTTTGCTTCTTGCTAAACCACGATACCAAGTTATGTCTAACATAAAAACATCCACCCGTAGTGCTTTTTCGATCATCAGAACTTTCGGCTCAGTCAGCATCACAATAACCCACCAGATTTGCATTAGAATCGAAAGAATACCAGATCTCATAATCAGTTGTTCCACTAACATATTTTAGAATTCGTTTAACCGACACTAGGTGTGACTCCCTCGGATTGGCTTGAAATCGAGCGCATAAACCCACGCTATAACAAATATCTGGTCGGCTGGCAGTAAGATATAATAAGCTTCCAATCATGCTTCTATATAAACGTGGATCAACAGCAATACCCTTGTAACGACCTCTATTCCCAGCAAGATATTATCCGCTCTAGGGATTGGGCCGCAGCCCAATATCCTCCCCTCACGGCTTTGTTGGGCGAGAACTTCCCGGAAGGTCACCCAACCTGGGATTGCTCTCGCCGAAGTACTTTTAACTTCGGAGTTCTTATGGGATCCGTTGCCAATTGTGCTCCAAAACGCGTCTTGCTATGATGTGAGGGTCTCTTTACATATGTTTCATTTCCACATACTTCCCCAAGCGATGTGAGATTGTGACGACCCCCTTTTTACGACCTGTCACCTTCCGGTTCGCCCGCGCGGACGTACCGCCATCCGGGTTCTAGTTCGTGCAGCCATTGTACCCATACGTGCATATTCGGGTCATCACAACCCTTCTCATCTTTAGAAATTTTCTCATGTGTCCCAAGGGGTGTTCTACGCGGGCGTGCATTCTCGAGCTTAAATTTTTTCAATAAATTCTTGGCATATTTGGCTTGAGAGATAAAAATACCATTCTTTTCTTGCTGAATTTGAAGTCCAAGAAAATAAGTGAGTTCTCCAACCATACTCATCTCAAATTCACCGGTCATTTGAGCAACAAATTCATCCATCATCATATGTGACACCGAGCCAAACACTATGTCATCTACATATATTTGAGCAAGTAAAAACTGACCTTTGGCACAGCGGATGAAAAGGGTTTTATCTACTCCCCCTCGCTCATATCCCTTTGATAATTAATATTGTGTGAGTCGTTCATACTACGCACGAGGAGCTTGTTTAAGGTCATATAACGCCTTCTTCAATTTATAGACATACTCGGGATGATGAGGGTCTTCAAAACCCTTTGGTTGAGCAACATAAACTTCTTTATTAAGAAAACCATTGAGAAAGACACTCTTCACATCCATTTGAAATAGCTTGAACCGCATAACACACGCAATAGCCAATAAAAGCCGAATAGATTCAAGACGAGCAACCGGAGCAAATGTTTCATCAAAATCAATTCCTTCAATCTGAGAATACCCTTGAGCAACTAGTCGAGCTTTGTTACGAGTAATGTTTCCATGTTCATCGGTCTTATTCTTGTAAATCCACTTAGTACCAATAACATTCACATTGGGAGGACACAGTACTAAGTCCTAAACTTGATTTCGGGAGAATTGGCTTAGTTCTTCTTGCATAGCTCCTATCCAGTACTTATCTAGCAATGCTTCTTTCACATTCTTTGGCTCAATCGTTGATGTAAAGCATCCCATTTGAATCATTTCTCGATAATTTACCCTCGGCTTATCTCCGGTTCGTATACCATCATTCAGGTCACCAATAACCTCATTTGTAGGATGATTCTTCTGAACATGTGTGGATGGTTACCTGTTGTGGGAGGTAATCACTTCAACTTCATCAACTGTCTCTGTTTGAGTTGTGATACCGCCTGAGACACCCTCTGTGACACTAGGTGGAACAATAGTGCCTTCATTATCTGAAATTTGATTTGCATCTTCGTTTGAATTATATACTGTATCCAGAGAGTCGTCTACTTGTACGTTTGCAGATTCGATAACAGTTCGAGTTCTTTTGTTGTAAACTCAATAAGCACGGCTATTTGTAGCATAACCGAGAAAGATAGCCTCATCACTCTTAGGATCAAGTTTCCCACTGTGTTCCTTGTCATTCAACACAAAACAGATGCTGCCAAACGGATGAAAATAATTGAGATTCGGAGTTTTACCTTTCCATATCTCATAGGGTGTCATAGAAGTTTTGCCTCGGAGATACACACGATTTATGGTATAACAAGCAGTGCTCATAGCTTCAGTCCATAACTTTTGAGGAACATCCCTTTCATGTAGCATTACTCGAGTCATTTCAGCCAATGTACGGTTCTTCCTTTCAACAATCCTATTTTGTTGAGGAGTCTTAGGTGCCGAGTATTCATGAGCAATCCCTAGGTGTTTACAGAAATCCGATAAATCAGAATTTTCAAACTCTATTCCATGGTCACTACGGATGCGAATAATCTTCAAGATAACACAATCTTTTTCACGTTGGAGTCGAGTACACATTGATTTAAAGGCCTTGAAAGTGTCAGACTTTTCTCTAAGAAATTCCACCCATGTGCAGCGTGAGAAATCATCAACAATAACGAAGACATACCGTTTTCCTCCAATACTTTCAACAGGCATTGGCCCCATTAGATCCATGTGGAGTAATTCAAGTACCTGGGTAGTTGTAGATGACTGAGACATCGGGTGTGTGTGATGACCCGAATGGAATCTGTACGTATGTGTACGACTGTGGGGCAAACCTCGGGTTGCGTGGTGGATGGATCCCGGACTCGAGTATAGGCGAATCCCGGGTCGTAAAAGAGGGGGTCGTCACAATCCCACATCGCTTGGGGAAGTATATGGAAATGAAACATATGTAAAGAGACCCTCCCAACATAGCAAGACGCGTTTTGGAGCTCAATTGACGACGGATCCCATAAGAACTCCGAAGTTAAGAGGGCTTCGGCGAGAGTAATTCCAGGTTGGGTGACCTTCCGGGAAGTGCTCTCGCCAAACAAAGCCGTGAGGGGAGGATATTGGGCTGCGGCCCAATCCCCGGAGCGGACAATATCTTGCTGGGAAACGGGGTCGTTACAAATGGTATCAGAGCCTGTACCCAACCGGAAATGTGGCCAACGGGGACGTTGGGCCCCCGAGGGGGGGTGATTGTGATGACCCGAATGGAATCTGTACGTATGTGTACGACTGTGGGGCAAACCTCGGGTTGCGGGGTGGATGGATCCCGGACTCGAGTATAGGCGAATCCCGGGTCGTAAAAGAGGGGGTCGTCACAATCCCACATCGCTTGGGGAAGTATATGGAAATGAAACATATGTAAAGAGACCCTCCCAACATAGCAAGACGCGTTTTGGAGCTCAATTGACGACGGATCCCATAAGAACTCCGAAGTTAAGAGGGCTTCGGCGAGAGTAATTCCAGGTTGGGTGACCTTCCGGGAAGTGCTCTCGCCAAACAAAGCCGTGAGGGGAGGATATTGGGCTGCGGCCCAATCCCCGGAGCGGACAATATCTTGCTGGGAAACGGGGTCGTTACAGTGTGACACATTGGTTTGCTTTCCAATTTGACATGGTCCACATAATTTGTCTTCATCAAACTTTAATACAAGAATTCCCCGAACAGCACCTTTCGAAATAATCTTTTCAAGCATTTTGAAATTAACATGTCCCAACTTTCTATGCCATAGGATAGTGTCTTCCATACTCGACCGAAGGCAGGTAGACGAAGAAGAAATAAGATAGCAATTGTCGGATAATCTAACTCCTTCAATAACACACTTATTGTTTTGATCGGACACCAAACATTTTTCTCTTGTGAATTGCACATTCAATTCTTGATCACAAAGCTGGCTAATACTGATTATATTAGATTTCAGACCATTTACCAATAAAACATTACTCAACTTTGGTAATCCAGGAACATTCAACGTTCCTCTTCCAATGACATCCGTTGAGACAAAGTTGCCGAATGTTACTTTTCCCACAGAGTCAGGTACAATATCCTTCAAATATCTCTCTTCACCTGTCATATATCTAGAACATCCGCTATCAAAATACCATGTATTATTCTGATTGCCTTTAATGAAAGATGTGTAACATTACACTTCAAACTTGATTTCATCACCCATTTCTGATAAGGGAATCTGTAAGAAATAGCATTTCTAACAGTACCAAGTCTTAGATCTGCAAGATAATTGAAGCATTTAGGACGAATATGACCACGATGTTGGCAATAATGACACACAGAACCATATATGTTACCTTTTCTGCTTGCAGCATGATAGAAGTTATAGGAATTTGATTTTCCGTCAGTTCTTGGCATTCTGTTTGCAACTTACTTTCCTTTGTAATCAAATTCCTTGTGTGACACCGGCTGTGACACCAAACTTGCCCTTACAAATTTCATCACAGAGCGGTTTTATTTTACCGTAACATTCTGTGCAACAGAGCTTTCACCTTTAAAACCCAATCCAGATCGATTTCCACCTGATTTGCTGACGTTGAGAATATCATCTAGTTTAGAAGAACCCGAATTTAACATTTTGACATTCTTCTTCATGAAACTTATCTCATTGGTTAGATCTTTAACTTCATCCCGACTTGTTTCCAGCTTGGTCTCCAAATAATCAATAACATTTTGAAGATCATTCTTCTCATCTTTCAAATTTCTAATCTGTATGTGTAAAAGCTGATTTACTTTAACAAGCTCGTTCCATTTCTCATGCAGAAATTTGTATTCTCCAATAAGATCTTCTTCTGAGACTTGTTCTTCGTCTTCATCACTACTATTGAAAAAACTGTCTGTGACACCGGGTATAACACCATCGTTTTCTTCTCGTTCTGTCTTTCCAACAAGCGCCACATGGTTACTCTGAAATTCGTCTTCATTTTCTAACTCATCCTCATTCTAGGTTGCATTCAGAGAATTCTTCTTTTTCTTTAAAGTATTAGCACATTCTGCTTGTATATGCCCGAAATCTTCACACTCTCTGCACTGAATGCCTTTGTTCTTAAATGGTTGATCAGATACATAAGTTTTTTCTCTGTGCTCCTTGTTGCTTGAAGAACCATTTTTAAAGTTTGTGACACCCTGTCTGACACCGCGAGTATTTTTTCTAAATCTCTTCATAACTCTGTTAGTGATTTTACACCTTTACACGCAAGTGCACATGTCGCTAACGAAGCAATAGAGTAAGTAAAGTATCGATTCCACGAGGATATTGTTAATTGAATTAATCGCTATAAAAATCTTATAAAAATATTAGATGATAAATGAAAATAATTCGAAATAAAATTAGAATGACAATGAAACAAAGTAAATCAGAATAAAAGAGGTAAAAACGATAAAAGAAGGCCTTGGCTAGGATCGATTTCTTCGTTACGATGATTTTACTACTGATGCTCTGGTAATGCTCTGCAGCATTATCTAAAAAACAGCAAGAATAAAAATATTTTCTAGGATTCTTTCGAATTGCCTAGGTAAATTCAAATTAGAATTTCTTTCTATCTTGAAAGAATGTAACTAAGATTGAATTTTCGATATGTGCTATTCTTATCGCCAATCAAATTAATGTTAACTACGTTGTAACAATTTAATCCGATTAATTATTCGTGCATCTAAAAATTTATATCTATCTGTCGATACAATATAAACATGAATCGTCAACCTATCTATCGATATGATCTGACTTAAACAAGGAACATCACAAATAATTGTTCAATAAACAATTGCATAAACAAAACCGAGATCGTAACAAAATACCGTAACAAATACTATCGTCCTAACCAAGATTAAAGAGTTTAGCTACTAGACATAATTAAAAATAAACTAACAATAACTGTGTTCATAGAAAAATAATGCAAATAAAAATAATAGAAGAATGAGAAAAATCCAAAGAAAGCCGTCGTAGGTCTGGTTCTCCTCCTCCGTTCCAGAATTTCTTCTCCAGCAAGTAGTCACACCCTGCCTTGCCAGAATAATCCCCTTTTTGTTTTGCATTTTCTCACAGCAAAATCTTCAATTCCTCTCTCCAAATTTTATTTGTTTTTATTGTTTCACCTTTATTCAAAATAGCTTTCTCTCTCATTGGCTTCTTGTTCCACGTGTTTCCATAATGCCCAGATCTTCTTCTTCCAATTAGTTTAGATTTATTTTCTTTTTGTCCTTTTCTGCATGCCACCTCCAGTTTTGTCATCTAGTGCTGCCCATTCATCACGTCTTCCGCTGCCCTTTTTCTTTCAGCATCTTCCGCTGCCCACCTTCCTTCTTTAAATCATCTGCTGCCCTGTTTTTGTCTTTCAGCTTCTACCGTTGGATTTGTCTTCTAGTGCTGCCCTATTTTTAAATATCATCCGATTGCTGCCCTGCTTTCTTCATACCATCCGTTGCCCGTTTTCTACATCATCCGATTGCCTTCCAGAATACCTTATTCCGCTGCCCAATTTCTTTTCTCCACAAAATCTTCAACATATTTGATTTTCCTTAATAGTAGTCTCCTCTCTCTCTTCTTAGTAATCTGCATCAAATTATAATCAAAATAAATCCTCAAATTTTGGCAACCATGATTTTCTCTAACAAATCCCACTTTTAAACTTGATTTTTCCCGCTATAATCCTTGCGTTCAAATATGTAAATATAAAATTCAAATTAAAGAGAAAAATCATGCTTTTAATAGAAAATCTGCATTAAATATATTAAATTCAATCAAAGCCATAATGCTGCAGCATTGCATAGCAATTGTAGTAAACCCACATCACTTTATTATTACAATCACTCAATTCATTTAAGTTTTCTTATATAAAGTTAGCATAAAATGACTCTAAAATAAGAGTCATCAAATACCCCCAAACTTAAACCATTACTCGTCCTCGAGTGATGCAAACAAAAATTACTTTCCAAGGTGACATTAACAAAATCGATATAATTTCAAAATATCTACCAACTTGTAAATTATTGAAAAATTTCACTATCACAATTAAAAGCAATCAATATAGATTCAATTCCCAATAAACTAGTCAAAGTGTGTGTGTGCTCAAACTTCATTTGAATTGCTAAGTTCAATCATCAAAACTAGAAATCACAATACATATCATCGAATGTCAACTCTCTAATATCATTCATAAATCCATTAGCATTCAAAGATTCTTCTTCTTTATTTTATTTTATTTTTAAATAAGTGAGGGGATTAAGTGTTTATTTATTTTTATTTTTTATTTTTTTATTTTTTTTATTTTTTATTTTTTTTTACATTGACTTTATCTATCAGTCACACTACCTTTTGACGCGATTGACAACATTGGTGATGAAGTCCTCCGGTTACTCAATAGTGTCACTTCAAGATATATATACTCATATAAAATAGAGGAGTATAGTCAATAAACATGCAACGGAGTTCCTCCCAAAGTTCTTCTAATTTATTTCTACCCATCGAGTATCCAAAAGGCTCACTCGAAATTGAAAGTAGATTAGGAAATTGCATTTTATTTTATTTTATTTTATTTTTTTTAATTTTTATTTTTTTTTCAAATAACTCCCAAACTTAATATTTATTATATATTATTATTTTTTAGAAGAAGTCTTTCATTGCTAATTTCTTTCATCAAACACTAAATTATTGACACTTAGATATAATTGTAATGTCTAGAAAGGATGATATTCCTAAGCAACCAATAAGGAGTTTGTGTGTTAGGACAACTAAGCTTATGGGAATAAATCTTAATTGATTTCTAATAATATGTGACAATAACATTATTCAATAACTTACTAAATTAGAAGATATTAGGAAATTAAATTGCATTGTTCTTCATTTTTTCATTTATTTTCATTTTTTTTTTTAGATGCCAAACAGAACAAATAAAACAAACTAATAGAACAAAGAAAATAGGACAACGAACTTAAACAACCTTGAGCACAAGACTAAACATTCTAAACAATTTTCAAGCACTCAAATTAAATAGAAACTAAGCATCAACATTAAACAATCAACACTAAATTTCCAGACATCCAAATTAAACACAAGACTAAACATGCATGCACCCCCACACTTAAAATTGGCAGTGTCCTCACTGCCAAACAAAATAAGGTTCAAAGAAGAAAATAAATTAAGTCCATTAAAACGAAAAGAAAAAGAGATTGGAATTTCAGAACTTCCCTGGCGTTCATGCTTCAGGTTCTGACTCCTCATCCGAATCTCTGAAGAGTGCTGTTGGGAACCGAGGGAAAACAGGAGCTGGATCTTCCCGCATTTTGGCAAAACTGGCTGCTGATGTTGTATCACGAAGCTTGGTGTATTGCTAGAATATCCTGTTTTTACGTTTTAGACTCTTCATAGATTTTCTCATTTGGTATTGGAGATTTTCATAAAGTATGAATTTCGTCTTCAAAGCTAAAATGTCATTGTCAATCCGATCGAGCCTTGTACACACTGATACCAAACTGTCAAGTATTTGCTGTTGTAAATTGCTATTGCTGGAGGATGCTGCAGCTTCACTTGCAGCATTCTCCTGTGCTTCTGATTCTCCAGCGCTCAATCCCTCTGAAGCAATTCTCCTTATAATAATTGGTGTCATCACTGGGCCGGGAGAGAGTTCTTCTTCATCAGCTTCAGAAATTACCTCAGCCATTGCACATAATCCAGACACCAAAGAAGGAAACAGCAGCTGCCCTTTTGGCTTGAGGGCATTTGCACAAAGATTTCTGTAAATGACTAGACCAATATTTATCTTTTTATTGGTTAGAATGCAGTATAGCAAAATGGCACGATCTCTGGTTACATGCTGGCCATGAGAAGAAGGACATATCCGAAGTTTCAAAAAGTGATACCAAACCTTGGCTTTTGGAAGCAGAGATAGCCGAGGAATAGAGAGGAAACCTGTTTTCGATCTCACCCAATCTGTACCGGGCATAGCTATTTCCTTTAAAGCCGATTCCAGAAATTCAGATGATAAATTATCTTCGTATTTGTAAAACTCATCTTCAACTTCCTCAAGATAGTAAAAACTATTAATCGCTGAAGGTCCGAATCTCACATCGCACTTTCGAACCTGAATACACTCAGGCAGATCTCCCTTAAAATTTGCATAAAACTCTCTCACAATATTTTTTACTGCTGCCCCTAGAACCTCACAAAATTTCTCCCATTTACGCTCTTGAATAACAGAGGTAATGTAGTTCGGGTACCTTAATAGCTGCTTGTCTGTGACTAGGAAGCCTTTTTCTTGAGCAAAGCTGCGTTGCTGCAAACCCTGCTCATATCTCAACTTTGCCTCTTCAGAGATGAAAGCCATTCTATTTACCTGCTTAACGTTCTTTTTCCCTTTTTGCTTTGGCCTCATTGATACCGACACAATAGTACGTAATGCTGTGGGGGTTAGTAGCAGCGGTGTGGGGCAGAGGAAAAATTTGCTGAAAATTTTTTGCTCGGAGAGAAATTTCACAGAAAGTCGGCGATGGGTTGAAAGCAGAAAGTAACCCTAAAATCACTTCGAGAGGGATTGGGTGAAGATAAAAAAAAATATAAGAGTGAAATTCAAATATAATTTATTTAAACAAAAAAATAATAATAATAAAAATAAAAATTATAAGACAAAAATAATAGATGAAAATGCAACTAAAATTAACGCACAAAATGATATTATTGAGGGTTGCCTCCCTCACAGCGCTAAGTTTTTACATAAGTCTTCAGCCAGACTTTCCTTTTGCTCAGTTTTCTTCCACATTTTGTAGGGAAATTGACATAATTTTTGTCAATTTCTCTCCAAAATAATGTTTTATTCGTTGGCCATTTACCTTGAAATTCCTTCCATTTTTTTCATCATGCAGCTCCACTGTTCCATATGGAAATACCTCCATTATTTCAAATGGCCCAGACCACCTTGATTTAAGCTTTCCTGGAAAAAGCTTCAACCTAGAATTAAATAGCAAGACTTTTTCACCTTTTAAAAATGTTCTTGCCTGTAACTTTCTATCATGCCATTTCTTCACTTTTTCCTTGTAAATTTTTGCATTTTCATAAGCTCCCAACCTTAGCTCTTCCAGCTCCTGTAACTGCAAAAATCGATGTTTCCCTGCTCTTTGTAAATCCAGGTTTAGAGTTTTAATTGCCCAATATGCTTTATGCTCAAGCTCTACTGGTAAATGACAAGCTTTCCCATAAATCAAATTATAAGGTGTGGTGCCCAAAGGTGTTTTATATGCAGTTCTATATGCCCATAATGCATCATCTAATTTTAATGACCAATCTTTTCTGTTCGGATTCACCACCTTCTCCAGAATCCGTTTTACTTCCCTGTTAGATACTTCTGCTTGTCCATTACTCTGAGGATGGTATGCTGTAGTTATTTTATGTTTGACCCCATATTTTCCCAGTAATCCAGTGAACATCCTATTGCAGAAATGAGAACCTCCATCGCTTATAATTGCTCGCGGTGTTCCAAAACGTGTAAAAATATTTTTCTGCAGAAATTTAAGAACACTTTTCCCTTCATTATTTGGAAGTGCCACTGCTTCAACCCATTTAGATACATAATCCACAGCCAGCAAAATATATTGATTCCCGAAAGAATGTGGAAAAGGTCCCATGAAGTCTATCCCCCATACATCGAATATTTCTACTTCTAAAATATTTGTAAGTGGCAGCTCGTGTTTCCTCGAGATGTTTCCTACTTTTTGGCATCTGTCACAATTTTTAACATATTCATTAGCATCCTTAAAAAGAGAGAGCTAGTACAAACCTGATTGCAAAATTTTAGCTGCTATTCTAGTTCCTCCATAATGACCGCCATATGGTGCTGCGTGGCATTGCTGCAGCACTGATTGCATTTCTTCTTCAGGGACACACCTTCTTAACAGCTGGTCAGCACATTGTTTGAAAAGAAATGGCTCGTCCCAGAAATATTGTTTAACATCCTTCAAGAACTTCCTTCGTTGCTGATAATCTAAATCAAAAAGGATTATATTACTTACAATAAAATTCACCAAATCTGCGTACCAGGGAGCTGAAGAAACTTCCAGCTGCAGTAGCTGTTCATCAGGGAAGAATTCTTTGATCATTTCATCATTTTGTTGCTCTCCTATATTCTCCAAACGAGATAAATGATCAGCCACTTGGTTTTCGCACCCTTTTCTGTCTCGAATCTCTATATCAAATTCTTGAAGTAACAGCACCCATCGAATAAGCCTAGGTTTAGCATCCTTCTTGGCAACCAAATATTTTATTGCTGCATGGTCAGTGTAAACGATAACCTTGGCGCCAATTAAATATGCTCTGAATTTGTCAAATGCAAAAACCACATCTAGTAGCTCTTTCTCTGTTGTTGTGTAGTTCTTTTGAGCTTCATTCAAAGTTTTGCTCGCGTAGTAAATGGAATGAAAAATTTTCTCTTTCTTCTGCCCAAGAACCACTCCCACTGCATAGTCTCTTGCATCACACATTAAAATAAAAATCGAGTTCCAGTTGGGTGCAGCTATCACAGGCGCAGTAATCAACTTTTGCTTCAGCAGGTGAAAGGCTTCAAGACAGTTTTTATCAAAGTTGAATTTTGTATTCTGCTCCAGTAAACTACATAGGGGCTTCGATATTTTAGAAAAATCTTTGATGAAACGTCTGTAAAATCCTGCATGCCCCAAAAAGCTTCTGATTCCCTTCACTGTTTTTGGTGGAGGTAGTTTCTCAATAATTTCGATCTTCGCTTTATCCACCTCTAACCCTTTGTCCGATACCTTATGTCCGAGAACGATGCCTTCTGGAACCATAAAGTGGCACTTTTCCCAGTTTAAAACTAGGTTAGTTTCCATGCATCTCTTCAACACTTTCTCTAAATTTTCCAAACAATTCTCGAAAGAGTCTCCAACAATGGAGAAATCATCCATAAAGACTTCCAAACATTCTTCAATCATGTCTGAGAAGATGGCCATCATACAACGCTGAAATGTGGCAGGAGCGTTGCACAAACCAAAAGGCATTCTCCTAAAGGCGAAAGTTCCATATGGGCAGGTGAAAGTTGTTTTCTCCTGATCCTCTGGTGGTATAGTAATTTGATTATACCCTGAGTATCCGTCCAAGAAGTAGTAGAATTTCTTTCCTGCTAATCTATCCAGCATTTGATCTATAAAAGGAAGAGGAAAGTGGTCCTTTTGGGTTGCTTTATTCAGTTTCCTGTAATCCATGCATATCCTCCATCCTGTTACTGTTCTTGTAGGAATTAATTCACTTTTTTCATTAGCTACTACAGTTGTTCCTCCTTTCTTTGGAACACAATGAATTGGGCTAATCCACGAGCTGTCAGAAATGGGGTAGATAATGCCCGCATCCAACCACTTGAGTATTTCTTTCTTCACCACTTCTTTCATAATCGGGTTTAACCTTCTCTGTTGATCTATGGTTGAAGTGATTCCTTCTTCCAATCTGATCTTGTGCATACAGATGCTTGGACTTATTCCTTTTATATCCTTCACTGTCCATGCTAAAGCTAGCTTGTATTTCTTTAGAACCTCCACTAATTCTTGCTCCTGCATGTTAGACAGAGTGGTAGAAATAATAGCAGGAAGTGTTTCGTTGAGTCTAAGAAATACATACTTCAAATGTGGAGGCAGTTGTTTAAGTTCCACTGTGGCGGCTTCCTTGCTGGAATGCTCCCCATCTTCTTTACTATCTTCTGCTCGAATTAATGCCTCGAACTGCCTTCTATACCCTTCTGACACTTGTTTCATTTCTGCAACTTTAATTTCCTCAGAAATATTAAAACACTCTTCCTCATCATATGGACATTTCATGGCCTTTAAAACGTTGAAAGTAACTTGCTGGTCATTAACTCGCATTGTCAGTTCTCCTCTCTGAACATCAATCAGAGTTCTGCCAGTAGCCAAAAATGGCCTTCCTAAAATTATTGTCACCTCTCGATCGGCTTCATAGTCAAGTATAATGAAATCTGCAGGGAAAATGAATTTATCCACCTTTACCAACACATCTTCAATCTTTCCTTGAGGGTGGGTTAATGATCGGTCAGCAAGCTGCAAGGTTACTGTTGTTGGCCGAACTTCTCCAATTCCCAGCTTCTTAAAGATTGACATGGGCATCAGATTTATGCTGGCTCCCAGATCACAGAGAGCTTTTCCAAAATAATTATTGCCAATTGTACAAGGAATAGTGAAGCTACCAGGGTCCTTCAACTTTGGTGGGATCTTGTTCTGCAAAATATAGCTGGTTTCCTCAGTCATAGCCACCATTTCATATTCTCCCAACCTCCTCTTTTTGGATAAGATGTCCTTCATAAATTTAGTGTAATTCGGCATTTGTTCAAGAGCTTCCACAAGAGGTACATTGATATGGAGTTGCTTCAAAACATCCAAAAATTTTTTAAACTGTTTTTCTTGGTTGTGTTTTTGAAGTCTCTGTGGAAATGGTGGAGGTGTTCTCTGGAGTTGCACTTCTGTAGGTCGATGCTGCTGCGGGCGGAACTGCGGCATTTATATTAATTTCTCCAGATTCAGAATTATTCTCTTCGGCCTCCTGAGTTCCTTTTTTCTCAATCATCATTTCTCTTTCTTGTAAATCCTCAATACTGGGTTGCTGTTCTACTTCTTTTTCTTGGCAATTTTTCTTTGGTTTCTCCACTCTTGGTGGCTTCTCTGGAATCTCCACTTCTCTTCCATTTCTTAATATTATTGCCTTGCAGTGTTCTTTTCCCGATCTCTGTGGAATCTCAGTGTCGCTGGGTAATTGTCCATTGCTTCTTGAGTTCAAAGATTGAGCTAGCTGCCCCAGTTGGGTTTCAATGTTCTTTATCGAAGCTGATAAATTCTGCAAAATTATATCTGTCTTTGCAGCATACTCCCTTGCAAAGTTGTCTGGTTTTTCTTGAACTACGGGCTTCTGGAGTTGCTGATTGTAATTCTGGGCATAATTGTCAGCAGATCTTGCAGGTATTGCATTATTCTGTTGTTGTGAGTTCCATTGGAAGTTAGGGTACTGTCTCCATCCAGGGTTATACGTCTGTGAATATGGGTTATTATTTCGGTTATACCCCACGTAATTTGCCGACTCAGGATTCGTCGGACATGAGCTATCATCATGGTTCTCCCCACAGAAAATGCAAGAAATCTCTCTGGTTACTGGTTGTTGCTGTTTGTTCATGGCTTTGATGGCATTTTCGAGTGAGGCTATCTTTGCATTAAGAGCAGCTACTTCATCTATCTCATAACTTCAGGTGCTCTCCTTGAAGTAGTGTTCCTGTCTGATGGCCATTGATAACTGTTCACTGCCATTCTCTCCAGCAGATCGTATGCCTCATTAAAAGATTTTGATAGCAGCGTTCCGTTGGCTGCTGCGTCAATAATCGATCGGGTCTGTCCATTCAGTCCATTGTAAAATGTTTCCAGTTGAATCCAATGAGGTATCCCGTGATTTGGGCACTGTCTCAGCAAATCTTTAAATCTATCCCATGCTTCGTAGAGTGATTCTCCATCTCTTTGTTGAAAGCTTGTGATCTCATTCCTCATCCTTGCATTCCTTACTGGTGGGTGATACTTCATAATGAACTTCTTAGCCAGATCTCCCCAAGTGGTGATGGTATCTGAAGGAATGCTATTTAACCAATTTCTAGCGCGATCTCTTAAGGAATATGGAAAGAGTTTCAATCTCAAGGCTTCTGCAGATACACCAGGGAAGTTAAATGAGTCACTAATTTCTCCAAAAACCTTCAAATGGCGATGATGATTATCTGTGATAGCTCCTGTGATTTGTCCAACCGTTTGGAGCATTTGGAACATTACTGGTTTCAACTCGAATCTTATGGCACGAAGATCAGGTCTGACTATTCCAGGATTAAGATCATTGAGTGTAGGAATTGCAAAATCCTGAATAGGTATATCTCTGTCATCAACAACTCTTTCAGCATTTTCTCTTTCTCTTTCTATGTTTGCCATATTACCTTCCTCAATAAACTATTGTTGCTGTTGTCTTCTTCGAGCTCTAAATGTTCTTTCAATTTCGGGATCTATGGGTACAAGATCCTGTGCGTCTTCTTCGTCAGGCATAAATCAAGAATATCTGAAAATAGGGAAACAAAATAAAATAAAATAACGTATAATAAAATAAAATTATTATAGCAAAATAATCACAACTAAACAATATCCCCGGCAACAACGCCAAAAACTTGTTAGTGATTTTACACCTTTACACGCAAGTGCACGTGTCGCTAACGAAGTAATAGAGTAAGTAAAGTATCGATCCCACGAGGATATTGTTAATTGAATTAATCGCTATAAAAATCTTATAAAAATATTAGATGATAAATGAAAATAATTCGAAATAAAATTAGAATGACAATGAAACAAAGTAAATCAGAATAAAAGAGGTAAAAATGATAAAAGAAGGCCTTGGCTAGGATCGATTTCTTCGTTACGATGATTTTACTACTGATGCTCTGGTAATGCTCTGCAGCATTATCTAAAAAACAGCAAGAATAAAAATATTTTCTAGGATTATTTCGAATTGCCTAGGTAAATTCAAATTAGAATTTCTTTCTACCTTGAAAGAATGTAACTAAGATTGAATTTTCGATATGTGCTATTCTTATCGCCAATCAAATTAATGTTAACTACGTTGTAACAATTTAATTCGATTAATTATTCGTGCATCTAAAAATTTATATCTATCTGTCGATACAATATAAACATGAATCGTCAACCTATCTATCGATATGATCTGACTTAAACAAGGAACATCACAAATAATTGTTCAATAAACAATTGCATAAACAAAACCGAGATCGTAGCAAAATACCGTAACGAATACTATCGTCCTAATCAAGATTAAAGAGTTTAGCTACTAGACATAATTAAAAATAAACTAACAATAACTGTGTTCATAGAAAAATAATGCAAATAAAAATAATAGAAGAAGGAGAAAAATCCAAAGAAAGCCGTCATAGGTCTGGTTCTCCTCCTCCGTTCCAGAATTTCTTCTCCAGCAAGTAGTCACACCCTGCCTCGCCAGAATAATCCCCTTTTTGTTTTGCATTTTCTCTTCCTAAATTCCAGCAGCAAAATCTTCAATTCCTCTCTCCAAATTTTATTTGTTTTTATTGTTTCACCTTTATTCAAAATAGCTTTCTCTCTCATTGGCTTCTTGTTCCATGTGTTTCCATAATGCCCAGATCTTCTTCTTCCAATTAGTTTAGATTTATTTTCTTTTTGTCCTTTTCTGCATGCCACCTCCAGTTTTGTCATCTAGTGCTGCCCATTCATCACGTCTTCCGCTGCCCTTTTTCTTTCAGCATCTTCCGCTGCCCAGCTTCCTTCTTTAAATCATCTGCTGCCCTGTTTTTGTCTTTCAGCTTCTACCGTTGGATTTGTCTTCTAGTGCTGCCCTATTTTTAAATATCATCCGATTGCTGCCCAGCTGCCCAGCTTTCTTCATACCTTCCGCTGCCCGTTTTCTACATCATCCGATTGCCTTCTAGAATACCTTATTCCGCTGCCCAATTTCTTTTCTCCACAAAATCTTCAACATATTTGATTTTCCTTAATAGTAGTATCATCTCTCTCTTCTTAGTAATCTGCATCAAATTATAATCAAAATAAATCTTCAAATTTTGGCAATCATGATTTTCTCTAACAAATCCCACTTTTAAACTTGATTTTTCCCGCTATAATCCTTGTATTCAAATATGAAAATATAAAATTCAAATTAAAGAGAAAAATCATGCTTTTAATAGAAAATCTGCATTAAATATATTAAATTCAATCAAAGTCATAATGCTGCAGCATTGCATAGCAATTGTAGTAAATCCACATCACTTTATTATTACAATCACTCAATTCATCTAAGTTTTCTTATATAAAGTTAGCATAAAATGACTCTAAAATAAGAGTCATCAAACTCTGCTAAAATTCTTTGATAGCATGGCTAGAGACTCCTCCAAGTCATCTTCATCATGCTCGTTGTAATTCTGTACCTCTGTTTTAAAAGCAACTCCATTTGCCTTCTTTATTTAGGTGTCTCCTCCAAGATTCATCTCGAAAGTTCTAAGAGATCCTATCAACTCTTCTAGCTTCATTTTAGAGATATCTTTACCAAACGATCTTAGATTCAGTTGAAATTTTTACTACATGTTTACTACTTAATGAAAATATAATCTAGAAATTTTCGTATTCTAACATTTAATATAGTGTTATTTATTTGTAACATATTCTATGAAAGATTACGATTAGTTATGCGGTTTCACACAGGGTGTTACGTGTGACACCGATAATGAATGCAATGACGAACAATATAAATATGCGGAAATAAATGAGACAGGAGATTGTTAACGCAGTTCGGCAACCAACCTACGTCTGCGGGGCCACGCCCAGATATAAAAATATTTCTCTGAGTTCACAAAGTTACAAGACAATCGGACTTATACAAATAAAGATTTCCTCTTATCTTTGTCGCCGCCTCTAGCTAACTTCCCCAAGGAAACTATTTTTGCGAGATCCCCTCGACTTTAGATCGACATCTCCCGAGATCTAGAAAACAACAAGATCCCCTTGTTGTTGATTCCTCCCGGAATCTGTATTATGGCAAGATCCCCTCGCCCACGATTAACTTGACAAGCTCTCCTTGTCTAAAAACAGAATTCCTCTTGAGTTCGGATGCAGCCTCCTCCCGAGACTGAGCTTTAATGAAGAACAAAGAAATATTGCCTCCTGGAACACCAGAGTGTTGTCTTCGGACTCAATAATCAACACACTCAATAAATCGATGAAATCCACAACATAAGAAGAGTGTGTAAAACAATCACAGACCCCTACGAAGAAACGTAGGAAGTGAAAGAAAAACGACGGCACGCAAAGTGAAGAAAACTTCTCTCGTGAATAACAAAAATTCCGTCCGCTGAAGAACAATCACCGACGACTCACAGTAAGCGTGAATGAAAGGATTAACAATTGCTGGACACACACAATCGTCGGTGTAGAATAAAATTGCCCCAAATAATAAAATTTTTTAGCTCTTAAGACTAATGGCTTCAGCTACCTTATTTAGAAAAACGAAGGCTTAAATATAATAGATAACAACCATATCTTCAATTTAATTTAGTTATCAAAACAAAATTAACACCGCAAGAATTAAGAAAAACAAATCTTAACAAATTCGGTTGAGTGACACCACGTGTGACACTTTAGGAAAGTATCTCCAACAACTTGGATATTCGTCCAAAAACTTAGGAAAGCATTCCATTATTCATGGTAACTCGAAGCCCAACAGATTTCATCAAATCTCTATCAAATCAGCTTACCAAAACAAACTTTTCCAAAAAGCAAGTGCCTTTAACTTTTTCAATAAATTTCCTAATATTTTTGTTTTCTTATTTTTTTCTTCAACAGAATCTTCATGATTGCAATATGTATCCATCCAATAATCTGAATATAATATTTCTTGATCACCAAAAAATAAATTATCAATTTGGAAAATAATAGAATAAAATATTATCTCGATAGAAATATATTGCCAAAAAATCAATGCCAACACATATGCAAATCTTTGCATTTACATTCTATCATTTCATTAAAAGAGCAGCCGATATGCTATGATCATGGCATCAATCTTGCGAGGACTACAATTGCTCGAGAAATAATGGATTCCAATATCAATGTCATCTTTATTCTTTGTTTTGAGGTGACTAAGTAGCCTTAAAAATCACAAATGTTGCATCTACATTGCCACGATTCCAACAAAAAAAAATAAAACCTTTAGGACGAAATCCAAAGTAAATCATGTGAAATATTGTTTATTGCAAGATGGGTCTTCGGGTCTTTGATTTCTCCTCAAATCAACACTTGAGAGAGGCATGCTTAGAAAAGTGTAGAAAATACAAAATAATCATTCGAGGAAATTATAGAGGTAGATACCTGCAAGAAAAAAAAAACTTATATATTAAAATTCTGAATTAAAAGAAAATTTAAATTATTCATTATTTATTGTTTTTATGACAATATTTAATGGCTCTCAAATAATTTTTTTATTATTCATTGAAAATAATTATTAAAAAATAAAAATCAGTATCATTTTTGTTTTGATGAAAATGAACCGCCGCAAAAAATAATTAAAAGAAAATACAGAAAATTTTGTAAAATATTTTTTAAATTTTTATATTGATTATAATAAGGATGTAACAGGCTATAGACGGTAACAACATTCACAAACCCTACAAGACTACTATATAAACTCATTCTACCGTCGCTTGCTTGCCAATCTCTGCTGCCTCTTTTTTCTCCAGCTCAGTTGCAAAACCCTAGGTTAGCCATTCGCAGAAAGCGATATTTGCAGATATGGCGGACGGGCTTGTTCTTCGTGGTACAATGAGGGCTCACACCGATATGGTGACTGCAATTGCTACTCCGATCGACAACGTCGATATGATTGTTACCTCTTCCCGTGACAAATCGATCATCGTTTGGAATCTAACCAGGAGCGAGAAGACCTACGGTGTGCCGCGCCGTCGTTTGACTGGACATTCTCACTTCGTCGAGGACGTCGTTCTCTCGTCCGATGGTCAATTCGCTCTCTCTGGCTCGTGGGACGGGGAGCTCCGCCTCTGGGACCTTGCTGCCGGTGTTTCTGCCCGGAGGTTCGTTGGACACACTAAAGACGTACTCTCTGTTGCATTCTCCTATGACAACCGTCAGATCGTTTCGGCCTCTAGGGACCGTACGATCAAGCTGTGGAATACTTTGGGTGAGTGCAAGTATACTATTCAGGAGGGAGATGCTCATTCGGATTGGGTCAGTTGTGTTAGGTTCAGTCCTAATACCAACCAACCAACTATTGTTTCTGCCTCGTGGGATAAGACCGTGAAGGTTTGGAACCTGTCCAACTGCAAGTTGAGGAGCACTTTAGCTGGTCACGGTGGCTATGTGAACACAGTTGCTGTGTCGCCAGATGGGTCGCTGTGCGCAAGTGGAGGGAAGGACGGAATGATTCTTCTGTGGGATTTGGCGGAGGGGAAAAGACTGTACTCGTTAGATGCGGGTTCTATTATTCATGCACTTTGTTTCAGTCCCAATAGGTATTGGCTTTGCGCTGCAACTGAGAACAGCATAAAGATCTGGGATTTGGAGAGCAAGAGCATTGTTGAGGATTTGAAAGTTGATCTCAAGGCTGAAGCAGAGAAAACTGATGACACGCATGCTGCGACTGCCAACAAGAGGAAGGTAGTTTGTAAATTTCATTCATATTTTTCGCGCTTGATTTTACTGATTTTTTTTTTTCATTTCATACTTATTTAAAAATGGTAATTTGTCATATTGGTATGGCATACGTCATTTTTGGGTTCATTTATCGGTTTTGTGCGCGTTATTGTCTTTATTGATCTGTATTAGTTTTTTTCCCCTTCGTGATTAAGTTGTCGATTAAGATGTTGAAAGCATTGATATTACAGTCATAAAATTAATTCCATGAATATATTGACGTGAAGGCTTGTATGGATTAGAAAATCAGGTTAATGTTTTTGACACTATCGTGATTACATTATCTAAATATTCTTCCCTCCACCGAAATGTTCTGATAGATTTAAATTGAGTCATAAAATTAATTCCATGAATATATTGACGTGAAGGCTTATATGGATTAGAAAATCAGTTTAATGTTTTTGACACTATCGTGATTACATTATCTAAATATTTTTCCCTCCATCGAAATGTTCTGATAGATTTAAATTGATATATATCTGATTGAAATCATACTTGGTGGCTGAGGATTGAATTATTTGTTTTTCATTGACTGTACAGTTTAAATCTACTTTGAAATCACTTGAACTGTTTTTTTTTTAACTTTCAAAACTATGTCAATCCAAAACTTTATAATCGCACCAAATCGACACAAATTGTTTTGTTGGGTTTAGTTGTTGTTAGAATGTGGTTTGCTAGTGGTAGTGTGTTTTTGATGAGTAAGAAGAATGAGGAAGAGGGGAGTTTCAAGAATTGATTTTCTATAATGCTTATATCTATGAGCAATAAGGTGACATTTGAAGTACATTTTTGTATGGGGTGATTCAAGTCTGTGTAAGCCTTTGTGTAAATATGAAAATGCTTACACAATCTTTTTCTAACCTTGGATCTAAAATGCTAGTTTCCTGAAAGGAACCAATTATTATAAAAAGTTATATATAATATCATCCCACTTTTTTCCATCAGATGATAATTTTATTGTATACAGGTCATCTACTGCACAAGCTTGAGCTGGAGCGCTGATGGGAGCACATTGTTTAGTGGTTACACTGATGGTGTCATCAGAGTCTGGGGCATTGGCCGACTATAGACTTGTCTTTGGTAATTTCTTACCCTTCGGATTTGGGGGATGCGTTTCCATTTAGTGTTTTAGTCTTAAATTATTGAATTTTGTTGCCGAAGAGACCTATAAAAAGTTGTTGCAAGATTTTGGTATTTTGTTTAAGAGAACTTGGGTATGGATTATTGGCATAAGACACGTCTGTGGTGCTATTCAGGTTTGCCCTTTTTCCAATTTTTACAGATGTTCATGTTTTATTTTACAAGCTGCTGTCATCCCATCAACCCAATCAATAATCAAAATATTCTCCAGCAGCCTCTGCAAATTATCTACCATTTTGATTATTAGTATATTTGTTAGTTTTTGTTCGCTCCCCGGTTATGTCAAAGTCCTGATACCAAAACACCAATTTAGTAGATTTGTTGCCTCGCGATGCTGAATGGATTTCAACCTACTCCCCTCTGAGATGAGATCACCTTACAAAGTAAGAAGTGAGAGTCGTAATCTAGATCATAACAGGGAAGAAAATCAAAGCTTCAAACTAGAAGAACTTCTTTCCAAACACAGACATGTAAAATTGGGGCTACTCTGATTGATAGTTGCAAGAACAGATAAGTAAACCCAGCCGGATCTTGTTTTTGAACATTCAAAAATTTGGTCGTTGTTCGGAAGTAATTCGTTTTGTTTATGATTTTTGAAATTTTTTTGTTTCTCCTTAAATATCGGTCTGTATATCGTCAATGTTTTTTTAAATCCAGTAATCTTATATATTTGTTTAGTAAGCTTGAGTGTAACATCCTTAAACTTTTAGTAATAAATGGTGGTTTCATAAGATGGAGCATGAAATGAAATCCCCTTATTTCAATTGATGAAATCGGGAAGAGTTGGCACCATCTAGTTGTCGAGACTCCACCTCAAATGTATTTGGTTGAACATTTGATTAATGACGTGTAACACAATATATTTTTTATTATTGTACAACAAGTTTATAATTTAAACTATTTTAAATGCCTTGTTCGAGGAATAAATATACTAATAATATAAGTAAAAAAAAAAAAAAGAAGAAACAAATCTGGCCAACACGCGCAACAAACGAGCGTGGAGCCTGCAAGTCAAACAACGCGCGCCAAAGTCACAATTCGCGGCAAACCAAAAAATGTCCGTAGATTCTTAAATTATAGGTATTCTTTTTGGACATCTGCTTTACTTCCCGCCATTTTCTCCATTAATATAAAACCAAATTTCCTTCTTCCTTGTCAAAGAATCAAGCATGCTCATAAAATTGAAATAATCCAAGCAAAAACAGGATAGTCGGAAGAATCAAGTGCTGAAGTGCGGTAATGGGTATCAAAGATCTTCTCAAATTCACCAAACCTTATATGGATTCCATTCATGTAAATAAATATGCAGGAAAACGGGTGAGAGATCGTTTGCTTCTCTGCCTTTGATTTTTCTTAATGTTTCCTTTCTATAATGGGGGATATTTTCAGGTGGGTATTGATGCTTATTCATGGCTTCACAAGGGAGGTGAGAATCTTACTCGTTCTGGGTTTCATTTGTTCATCAATCTGGTTTCTGGTTGACCTTTTATTGTGTTTATTCTTCTTTGAGTAATATTCTCTTGCAGCTTATTCATGCAGTATGGAGATTTGTCTTGATTCGGATAGCGATAAGAAATCACGCTACTTGGACTACTGTATGCATAGAATCGATCTTCTTCGCCATTACAAGATAGTTCCTGTTGTTGTATTTGATGGGGGGAATCTTCCTTGTAAGGCTTTGACTGAGCAAGAGAGACACAGGCATGTTTCCTTAATTTCGCATTTCTTTTTTGTTAAAATTCAAGACTACCCACTCGATCAGTTGTTAATTCGCAAGCAGCTGAGTTCAAGAATACAATCTGCACGTTTTTTTTTTTTTTTTTTGGTTTATCCAGAAGAAGAAAAGCTAGTAGGGATTTAGCCATGGAGAAACTGAAAGAGGGAAATGTCAGTGCTGCGACTGAACTCTTTCAGGTATTGGCATCTGTTTGTTTACCTTAAAGTTGGAGCAAATTGCTTATACGGTTTAGCCTGTTTTTGAAAATCTACAAATTATTCCAATCATCGTTAAATAACATATATTAATTTGTATTGTTACTATTCACTGTTTTCCATGTTCTTAAGTTTATATCATTCATTAGTTTTTTTACTAATACTCCATTTCCTAGTGTCACATTCGGAGCTTTTTCCATAGCTTCCGAATAAGTAATAAGATAAGCTTTCGTTTTCATGCAGCGAGCTGTAAGCATTACTCCATCTATGGCACATAAACTCATTCAGGTACTGTTATTTCTTTGTAATCTATTAGATTAATAGACATTTCATTTTTGTTTTCAATATGTAAAATAAGATTCCAGGATATAGCAGAGCCACCGCCTAGCAATTTAGTTTGTCATTAGGTTCATTTTAACTTTATTTTGTGTCATCTTTGTAGCTCTTGAGAGCACAAAACATTGAATTTGTGGTAGCTCCTTACGAGGCTGATGCACAGTTAGCGTATTTATCGAACCTTGAAGTAGAAAAAGGTGGAATTGTGGCTGTGATTACAGAGGATAGTGATCTGATTGCATATGGTTGCAAAGCTGTAAGAACTTCCACAAAACTTTGATATGGTGCAAATGGAGGTCCATTGCTCTCCTAATAACTTTCTTAAGATGATATATTGTGAAATTTTTCAAGGGTCACTCCTTATTGAATTCATTTAAACTCATAAACAGGTAGTGTTTAAGATGGACCGACATGGCAATGGTGAAGAGCTTTTGCTGGACAAACTTTTTTATTCTCCTACTTCCTCGCCTTCCTTCCGAAATTTTGACATGGAGTTGTTCACAGGTAATATATCCCAGCTAACTGTTAACACTAGAAAAGGGATTCTGTGCTTTCATGCTTGGAAGAATCAATTAAACAGCTTGTATTATCAAAGTGGAGTTGAAATTAAGAGAATAGAGAGGGTGATTCACTTCAATATTTCCTGTGGAGTTTTGTTGAGCATAGAAATCAATTACAGGCATGTGTGTTTTAGCTGGTTGTGACTTTCTTCCTTCTGTTCCTGGAATCGGAATTGCAAAAGCCTACGCCTTGGTTTTGAAGTATCGGAATCTAGACCGTGTAAGTACTTTTTATGTGTTCATTCAGAAGATTAGTTGCTTTGATCAGGGTTCCCTTCAAAACAGATTACTGATCCCTTTGTCAATTATGCATGAAATTCTGAAATCTTCAAATAATATTTTTGTTTCTTTTATCCGATTGATGTGCTTGTAGCAACTTCATATTTCTGTGGTTCTTCGTATGTATTTTACAGGTTCTATCAATTCTAAAGTTAGAGAAAGGAAATAAAATGTCAGAAGTTTACGCAAGGTCTTTCAAAGAAGCCATGGCTGTTTTCCGGCATGCTCAAATGTAACTTTCAAATGTTCATTTAACTAACCACGAGTTTGGTTTAAAAGTATCTTACTAGCTTCATCTTTATTCCATGCAGATACGATATTAACACAAAAAAACTTAGACATATGACACAAGTTGCTCAATGCCTTGACGATTTGCTTAACGGGGAGCTCGATTTCTTGGGACCGTATCCTCTTTCAGTAATTTTTTTCTCTATTTAAGATTTCCAATAATTTGATTTCGGACACTTGATGATATTCTGGATAAATTTATTTCTATAGAGTAAGCTCTAAGAGATAAAAGCTGGAAGTGTAGTTTCTTCATGTGCCTCGCTCCTTGATATGTAGAAAAAAGAAATCCATGACTAATCTATTGTTTTAAAGCTGTATGTATGTTCTTGAATTGAAAATGTTAAGGCGTGTTTTCAAATCTGTTCTCTATTGTTTACCTTCATGAATTCTCAATGGAAACCAGAGAAATCCCTGCTTCAATAGCTTGTTCAATTGCTGAAGGCAAATTAGACCCTATAACTATGAAACCCTTTAATCCTTCCCCAAGTCCCGGATGTTATTCAGACAACTCCAAATCCAAATCTATGGTCAGATTTCGCAGATCCGAGGCTTCTTCTGTGCCTGAACAAGATAGCTGCTTTACAGTCGTTCCGGCCCCTAAAGTCGTACAAACAAGTAAGCTAGTTCTTGTGATTCTGTTTTTGCAATAACTTTCCATGTCTTCCTCCGAATTTATCTGTAATTTTATGTGCACATGTCATGGTGTTAATATCATTCTTGGTGGCATGACAGAGAGAAAGCGGAAACCAACTTTGGAGGTCAAGTATTTACACGAATCTCCAGTACTCGAGAAGTTAATTGTTCCAACCGAGATCGATGGTACAACAAGAAAAGGAAAGGTCGTTGAGATTTTATCATTACAGATTCCTGACAATAACCCATTCAAGAGAAAGACAGGCAATGAAATCGTCGTGGATTGCACGGAGAGTGTCTCCGAAGAAATATCGGTGGCGAATGAGGTTGAATACATGGATGTTCCATTTTCCGGGAAAAGAAAATGCGAGAAAGTTGACCCAGACGAGACCGAGTCCGGAGTGACACAGGCAGGAGACGGAATGAGATTGGAATCACAGGAGAGCTTAAATTCTGATATGGGTAAAATCACCGGTGGGAGGAAGAGGGAGAAGAAGAAGCAGAAGACAAGTAGTTGCAAGGATTTAGAGAGTAAAAGATGTACCATCTTCAACTTCTTCTCTAGAGTGTAGTTTTCTTAGTCTAACAAGATTATCTTTTTTTTTTTATTTTTTTTTCTCGAATTTTAGTTAGACTTTTGTGATTTTTTTTTTGAAAAATTTTTTAACATGAGTTTTAGAATCAAGTTTTTTGCATTTATTTTCTTTTTTTAAATATTAACGTTCAATTTTCAACCCTTTTTCATACATTCTTCTTAGCTGAAAATCATTGCACGAGAGAACGTAATTTCTCTGGTTAGATAAAACTATAATTATATATAGTAGGGTAAAGTGTAATTTAGTTTTCATATTATGATGAAAATGACAATTTACATCGTAAACTCGGGTAAAATGTAATTTAGCTTCTACATTATGGTGAAAATGACAATTTGCATTGTAAACTCGGATAATGGGCAAAAACAATATTACTGTATTGATAATGAGTAGTTCACCTCATATCGTGCTATTTTTCGTTAAAATGATACGTTTTTGTCACACGTCATATTTTTCTACCCGAAATGTCCATTATCAATTTAGGCGAGGCTTCGTCGAAGTCAAGTTTTGCAGAAATCTGATTAATTTTTAAAATTTAGGCGAACCAATCTGGTCCGGTTCTGACTTCAGGCATGGGCATTTCAGGTAGAAAAATATGACATGTGACGAAATCGTGTCATTTTAACGGAAAATGGCACGGTAAGAGGTGAATTGCCCATTATCAATACAATAAGGTTGTTTTTGTCCATTATCCAAGTTTACGGTGCAAATTGCCCTTTTCACCATAATGTGGGGGCCAAATTGCATTTTATCCGAGTTTACGGTACAAATTGCTCTTATTATCATAATATGGGAGTGAAATTGCACTTTACCCTAGGGTGTGCAAAACCTAACCGGAACCGATGAACCAAACCAGAATGGGTGAAATTGGTTTGGTTCGGATTGGTTTTGAGTATAATGAAACTGAACTTCGGTTCTATTTTGTAGAAATCGAATTTATTGGTTCGGTTTTTGGTTTGGATCATTCAAAATCGACAGTAACCGAACCGAACCGAACCAAACATTTGGAGATTTATGAAAAACCAATTTGAAACCTTTGTTTTTTTTTTTTTTTAAACCGGTCCACCTTCAGCTAAATCCAATCGTATTTCTAATTTCTTCTTCTAATCCCTAAATTTCTTCCTGCTCTCTGCTCTCTGGCCAATCGTATGGCTATCAGGTCGGTATGTCTTCTGCAATAATCTTTACAAAATTTGATGAACAGCCAAAAGATTTCTCTGTTCTTATGCAGGTTGCTCCGGCAAAATTGGAAGCTCTACTCTTGAGCAATCCTCTCATTCTTGATGCAGCTATTATTCCGTAGCTTCTCTCTCTCTCTCTCTCTCTCTCTCTCTCTCTCTCTCTCTCTCTCTCTCTCGCAGGCTCGCAGTCCACCCCAACTCGGAGTCGGTTTTACAGTTTTGCATCCCTAACTCGCTGTCTCTCACTCTTGAAGTAGACCCACCACTTGCACTTTTTGCCCACTTCAGCTTTCCTTCCTTTTCTTTCTCTTCTGTTGAGGCCGCTCAAGTTGAGCGAACAATTAAAGAAGGCGCTAGAAACGACTGGTCTCGACAGAAGATTAGGGACATTTACAACTCTCCGGTTCTCGATCTGCTTTTTCATGGAGTTTGTAATATCCGGCTTGTACGGATTTATATATTATATTATATTATGACATTTTTGTAAATGTGTCAAATCAGGTCCGTTTCACGAAAAGAAAGCGTCATTGCGATCCTAACGAATGATAAGAATTTTAAGAAATTTACGAGGATTTTCGGAGTTATAACGCTATATTCCGAGTAATTACCTCCATCGTAATGTAAATGGCGTTTTAGTAAAAATAGTAAACGAGGTCCGTTTTACGAGCGGACAGTTTTATTAAATCCCAAATAATAAGTTGGACATATTGGTGAAATAAAGAAATTTGGAGAACCCGAATCACTAGCCGATTAACAAAACGAAGGACGAAATCAATATAAAAATCAAAGAAGGGCATTTTAGTAATTTTTCAAACCAATATTATAAATTAACCTAAAATCTATTTCTCTCCCTCACTTCTTCATTTCTCTTCCTGCGCGACGAAAACAGAGAGCATTTCTCTCCCTCGGCCGCCGACGATTTTCCTCCTCCAACTTCCGATTTGCGCTCCGTTCGTCTAGTTTCCTCCGTGTTTTCTCCTCCTCTCGCAACCCTAGGTATGAATCTATGGTTCTAGAGCATTAGTTTTCCGTTTCCACGAAGTTTATCGTTAGGTTTTTGTTGAAAACGCGATTTAGGATTTGTAATTAATAGGTTTGCCGTAATAAAGTATATATTGAACGTATTGAACGTTATTGGACGAATTTAAACCGATTTGTGAAAAAGTTAAGAATTAGGAATTTTCGAGATTTTGAGGAAAAGCTCGTAAATTGAGAATTTAGGTGCCGGGCGTAAATTGCTCGAATAAATAGCTCAATGAATTGGATTAGAACTTTAGAAAGTCTCATTAGTTAAGATTTTTGTAAATTTGGACGATCGATAGCTTAAACTCGTTTTAACGTCGATATTGTATTTTGCTTCAGACAAACAACGCTCGTGGACGGAGCTTGAGCTGCTTTGGACACGAGGTAAGTTCTCGTGATTCTTTTTGGCCGATAGGCCTACACCGTACATCAAAGTCGTTTCGAGGAGTTTGGTGACGCACTAGTTTATATTGCTTTGGTTGGGTAGTTAGGTTTAATTGTTTTGTAGATTATGTTTTACAGTCTTGATAGTATGTATGTTGAGTGTTTAAATTCTTTTATGAACTGTTCATGCATCACGCGTTTTAAAGAAAGAGCATGAAAATGAATTTCCGCACGATGTTTTAAAAATGGCGATGTGGCCTAGAGAAGGGCTTGACCTATTGTGGAGGCACGCAGGGGCTTGTCACAATACCACATCTATTATGTACTCGCAATGTGGCCTGGAGAGGGGCTTGACCTATTGTGGAGGCACGCAGGGGCTTGTCACAATACCACATCTATTGCACTCATATGTATGGTGATGCGAGATGGGGCTCAGGCATGGCTGTACGTGTTGTAAGCGTGTACCCCCCTCTTCTAGCTGGAAAGAGTAGTCCGCCCGCTGGATGTGCTCTCTCCTGTTAGGAGGTTGAGATCTCGGTGACACCCACAGAATAAAGTAAAGAAAATGCTGCATGATTTCTGAACTCACACGCATAGCATATAGTTGCATTTATGAGGGCTTGCTGAGATTTTTATCTCATAGTGTATTGTATGGTGTAGGTGATTACGAGGATACAGGTGAGGATGAGATTCCTCCTCTTGAGGCATGAGTTCAGTTGACGAGGGATGGCTGCGGTGGTGTGCTGGTGCAGTCGAGGCTTACCTGACCCGTGGGGACAGTATGTATAGATTTTGGGGTTTGGGATGTTTTGGATTGATGGTTGTATAGACGTTATAGGATGTTTGGTTCTGGTAGTTGATAGGTTTATGTGGATGCTTCAAATGTTTTGGTAAACACTATATAGAAAATGTTTTGGTTTAAACTGTTAATTAAACGTTATGGAAATGTTTTTGATGGTTTTAGGATTGTTACGGATATGCTCGGTTTTTAGAGCTATCCACGCAGTTGGATTTCGCAAAGTCCGCTGCAAGTTGATTGAGTCTAGAATACATTTTGGTTGAGTTTAAGTTATAAGTCGATTATGGTTATTGATGAGAAATTGGTGAAAAATATGTGAGGTTGCTCTCTGGAATCGGATTCCAGAGAGTTTTCATTAAGTGTTTTGCTCTCTGGAATTCCAGAGAGCAATTGTAGAGAAAAAGAAAAGAAATGATGAAAGCAGAAAGAGTGGCGAATGATCGCATGAGGTGTGATCGCTGCATGGTGTGCAGCGATCAATCGCTGCGATCAATCGCTGCGATCAATCGCTGCAGCAAGCAGCGATTGGTCGCTGCTAGCTGCAGCAATGCAGTGATCAGTCGCTGCAATGCTGCAGCGACTGATCGTATCGCTGCGATCAATCGCTGCGATCAATCGCTGCGATCAATCGCTGCGATCAATCGCTGCGATCAATCGCTGCGATCAATCGCTGCGATCAATCGCTGCGATCAATCGCTGCGATCAATCGCTGCGATCAATCGCTGCGATCAATCGCTGCGATCAATCGCTGCGATCAATCGCTGCGATCAATCGCTGCGATCAATCGCTGCGATCAATCGCTGCGATCAATCGCTGCGATCAATCGCTGCGATCAATCGCTGCGATCAATCGCTGCGATCAATCGCTGCGATCAATCGCTGCGATCAATCGCTGCGATCAATCGCTGCGATCAATCGCTGCGATCAATCGCTGCGATCAATCGCTGCGATCAATCGCTGCGATCAATCGCTGCGATCAATCGCTGCGATCAATCGCTGCGATCAATCGCTGCGATCAATCGCTGCGATCAATCGCTGCGATCAATCGCTGCGATCAATCGCTGCGATCAATCGCTGCGATCAATCGCTCAGCTGACGATCAATCGCTGCCAGCAAGCAGCGATGGTCGCTGCTAGCTGCAGCAATGCAGTGATCAGTCGCTGCAATGCTGCAGCGACTGATCGTTGCCCCTGGTTTATAGTCGGCTGGACAGTTTTGCCCTCCCTTTCATTATTTGTTTTTCTTTAATTGTTTTTATAGTTTTTAATTAATTATTTAATTTGTTTTAAGTTGTTTTAAATGTTTTAAAACATAGATTCTAATTCCGATTTCGATTCTGGTTTCGATTTCAGTTTAGGTTCCGCCTAGAGTTTCTTTATTAGGATAAAAAAAAAATAGTACGGAAAAATTGGGTACAGTGTTAGGGTCGTGACAGTTATGGTATCAGAGCCCCCGGGTTTTAAAATCGGTTCTGTAGACTGCTCGACTGCACAGCCACTACGCGGACATTCTTCATCAACTGTAAGTATGTTTATAGCTTTATTCGATTTCAGTTTCTTAGAGATGTTTGCTTTTAAATTTTATAGGAGTTATATAGATATGGTGCGTCCACGAAATGACCGAGACGACCGAGATGACACGATTGACAGTCTCAAGGATTTTATCGCCCAGCAGTCTCAGCATATGGAGAGACAGACTCAGCAAATGGAGAGACAGTCTCAACAGCTGGGTACTCTTATAGACCGAGAGGGCATTAGAGCTCGTGAGACAGCTGCTTCTGGTAACCGTGGGATGGAGAGATTTCAGAAGCTCCAGCCCCCTATCTTTAACGGACAGTCTACGGATCCCTCTTCAGCCGAGGAGTGGGTTCGCACTATGGAGGACATGCTGGCGTATGCTAGCATAGAGGATGGAGAGAAGGTTGCACTAGTGACCTATCATTTAGCACTCGACGCCCGCTTTTGGTGGGATTCCATCAAGATGACCACCGATGTGACGATTATGGGATGTGATCGATTCAGAGAGTTATTTTATGACAAGTATTTCAGCCATACCGTACGGGAGGCGAAGATGGTTGAGTTTATGCAGTTACGGCAAGTAGGTTCGATTGCCGAGTATGTGAAGAAGTTCGAAGCCCTTTCTCGATTCGCGCCACGACAGGTCAGCGTAAACGAGGACAAGGTACGCCGATTCTTACAGGGACTTAGCCAGGAGTTCCGGATGCGCCTTACTATATCTGAGGTACGGAATGTATCCTACGACGATATTGTGGCTAAACTCTTGATATTGAGGCAGTTGATCAGAGTTCTGTCAAGCCGAGGGAGCCAGCTAAGGGCTTCTTCCGAGAGATTCGCCCTCAGCCACGAGGTTGGCAGCCTAGAGCACAGCCCCAGCAGCAGCAGAGGGGTGTGAAGAGACATCTTGAGGGAGGTAATGATCGGGGTAAAGGGAAGCAAGTACATGGGGCTTCTCAGATACCTATTTGCCCAAAGTGTCAGAAGGAGCACAGTGGCCAGTGCAGATTTAGCATGGGTGTGTGTTATCGTTGTGGTGACGCATGCCATTTTGTTAGAGACTGCCCGAAGCAGGGTCGAGACCAGTCAGGCGGTGACCAGAGGAGAGTTGTGCCCAGGATCTTTGCATTTATTGAGCCTGGCAATGTTGATGATGAGGATCAGCCTGCCGTGATAGCAGGTACTATATTGGTTACTGGCGTTCCTGTCTTTTCTTTATTAGACACGGGGGCTACGCATTCTTTTGTTTCCACCGCTTGTGTGTCTAGATTGATGCTTGCGCCGGAGTTAGCAAAGTGCGAATACAGTGTGATGCTACCTTCGGGTGAGCGTATGCAGTCAGGTCGTGTTGTCCAGGGCAATATTATCTCGATTGGGGATCGTACCCTCTATGCTCGCCTCATTGTTATGGGCATAGAACACTATGATCTGATCTTAGGGATGGACTGGCTGTCACAGCACTTCGCCACCATCGATTGTCGATCTGGGATTGTCACCTTTCGACCCCCGGGTAAAGCCGAGTTTTCTTATCAGGCGATGAGCAGATTGAGTAGCTCGCCTATTTCTTATTCCATGAAGGTCAACGAGCAGTTTAAAGGTGCATGCTCTATTTATTTGGCCTCTGTATTTGATTGTCAGTTACTCAGCGGAGAAAAGCCGAACGACATTCCTATTGTCAGAGAGTTCTCTGGGATCTTTCTTGATGATCTTCCCGGGTTACCACCAGACCGGGAGATCGAATTCACTATTGATGTCTATCCAAACTTAGAGTCGAGGTTTAAGAACCCGTATCGGTTGGCACCAGCTGAGTTGAGGGAACTGAGGACTCAGCTTGATGAGTTGTTAGAGAAGGGATTTATTCGACCCATTGTTTCACCCTGGGGTGTGCCTGTTCTATTCGTCAAGAAGAAAGACGGGACCCTTAGGATGTGCATTGATTATAGAGAGTTAAACAAATTGACGGTGAAGAATAAATATCTGTTGCCCCGGATTGATGACCTGTTTGATCAGTTACAGGGTGCCCGAGTATTTTCCAGGATTGATCTACGCTCGGGTTACAATCAGCTGAAGGTCCGGAAGGATGATATACCGAAGACGGCATTCCGAACGAGGTATGGGCATTATGAGTTCCTTGTCATGTCTTTTGGACTTACTAATGCCCCTGCAACGTTTATGGATTTGATGAACCGTGTATTCAAGGAGTATCTGGACAAGTTCGTGGTGGTTTTCATCGACCACATTCTGATCTACTCTAAGACGAAGGAAGAACACGAGGAGCACTTGAGAATAGTTTTGAGGGTTTTATGTCAGCACCAGTTGTATCCAAAGTTCTCTAAGTGCGAGTTCTGACTGGATCGAGTCAGTTTTCTTGGCCACATTATATCAGAAGAAGGGGTTTCTGTGGATCCGAGCAAGATTCAGGTGGTCAGAGATTGGCCACAGCCGAAGAACGTACATGAGGTGCGTGGATTTCTCGGATTGGCCGGGTATTATAGGAAGTTTATAGAGGGATTCTCGAAGATCGCACTTCCTCTCTCACGGTTGACTCGGAAGAACGAGAGGTTTATATGGTCGTCTGCTTGTAATGATAGTTTTATGGAGTTAAAGCAGAGATTGACCACCGCTCCAGTACTGGCGTTACCTGTTGAAGGTGTCAGATACAGTATTTATTGTGATGCATCTGGAGTGGGACTCGGTTGTGTATTGATGCAGGGGGGGAGAGTTATTGCATATGCTTCTCGGCAGTTGAAGCCGTACGAGAAGAACTACCCTACGCACGACCTTGAGTTAGCAGCTGTGGTCTTCGCACTGAAGATATGGAGACATTATTTATATGGGCAGCGGTGCGAGATATTTTCTGACCACATGTGCCTGAAGTATTTATTTACGCAGAAGGAGCTGAACATGCAACAGAGACGATGGCTTGAGTTCGTCAAAGATTATGATTTTGATATCAAGTACCATCTAGGAAAGGCGAACAAGGTTGCTGATGCCTTGAGTAGAGTGCCTTCTGCGAGTCAGCCTTCATTAGCAGCGATGTCAATTACGCTGTGGTCTGAGATTGAGAGGTTCGACGTTGAGATAGTGGCAGAGTTGTCCAGTATGCTCACCAACATTTCACTCAGGCCGACTATTCTGGATCGGATACGTGAGGCTTAGCAGAATGATACGAAGTGTGAGGAACTTCGATCGAGCATGACATTAGGAGACTCGTCAGATTTCCATTTATCGGATGATGGTATTCTGAAATTCAGGCATAGGTGGTACGTGCCTAACGATGAGGATCTGAAGAAGGAGATATTGGCCGAGGCACATTCTTCGGAGTATTCTGTGCACCCGGGAAGTACTAAGATGTACCGGAACCTAAAGCAACATTTCTGGTGGCCGAACATGAAGAGGGAGGTTGCCAAGTATGTTGAGACCTGTTTGGTATGTCAACAGGTGAAGGCAGAGCACCAAAGGCCGGCCGGAACATTATTGCCACTGTCGATTCCGGAGTGGAAATGGGAACAGATCTCCATGGATTTTATTGTGTGGCTCCCGAGGACGACGGAGGACCATGATGGTATATGGGTGATCGTGGACCGATTGACAAAGTCGGCTCACTTCTTATCTGTGAAGATGGCGTCTTCTATGGATCAGCTCGCAGAGCTCTATGTACAGGAGATTGTGAGATTGCACGGAGTGCCGGTTTCTATTGTCTCAGACAGAGATCCGAGATTCACATCGAAGTTCTGGAAGAGTTTACACAGAGCTATGGGGACTCAGCTTAATTTCAGCACGGCATTCCATCCTAAGACTGATGGTCAGACAGAGAGGATGATTAAGATACTTGAGGATATGCTCAGAGTTTGTGTGCTGGAGTTTCAGGGCTCGTGGAGCCGATATTTGCCTCTGATTGAGTTCTCGTACAACAACAGCTTTCAGGCTACCATTGGCATGGCACCGTACGAGGCTTTGTATGGTCAGAAATATAGATCTCCGTTATATTGGGACGAGGTTGGCGAGGCCAGCATCATTGGTCCTGAGATTCTACAGCAGACGGCAGAGAAGATTGCCATTATTCGACAGCGTATCAAGGTAGCTCAGAGCATACAGAAGAGCTACGCTGACACGAGACGGAGAGAGCTAGAGTTCGAGGAAGGTGACGAAGTTTATCTTAAAGTTTCTCCGTTCAAAGGTGTTGCGAGATTTAGAAGGAGAGGTAAGCTAAACCCTCGTTATGTGGGGCCCTTTCCTATTCTGAAGAGGATCGAGAAGTTGGCGTACAGATTGCAGCTTCCGGCTTCTATGGAGGGTATCCACGACGTATTTCATGTATCTATGCTTCGGAAGTGTTTGCGAGATCCGTCGCATATTGTGGAGGCTAAAGAGATCGAGGTACAGCCCACCTTGACTTATGAGGAGAGGCCGGTACGTATTTTGGAGTCTTCCATCAAGGTGCTACGTAACAAAGAGATTCCGCTAGTCAAAGTCCTATGGCGGAACCACGAGGTGGAAGAGGCTACGTGGGAGCGACAGCAGGATATGATGACTAGATATCCTGAGTTATTTGTATAGTTAAATTTTGTGGACAAAATTCTAAATAAGGTGGGTGGAATGTAATATCCGGCTTGTACGGATTTGTATATTATATTATATTATGGCATTTTTGTAAATGTGTCAAATCAGGTCCGTTTCACGAAAAGAAAGCGTCATTGCGATCCTAACAAATGATAAGAATTTTAAGAAATTTACGAGAATTTCCGGAGTTATAACGCTATATTCCGAGTAATTACCTCAATCGTAATGTAAATGGCATTTTAGTAAAAATAGTAAACGGGGTCTGTTTTACGAGCAGACAGTTTTATTAAATCCCAAATAATAAGTTGGACATATTGGTGAAATAAGAAAATTTGGAGAACCCGAATCACTAGCCGATTAACGAAACGAAGGACGAAATCAATATAAAAATCAAAGAAGGGCATTTTAGTAATTTTTCAAACCAATATTATAAATTAACCTAAAATCTATTTCTCTCCCTCACTTCTTCATTTCTCTTCCTGCGCAACGAAAACAGAGAGCATTTCTCTCCCTCGGCCGCCGACGATTTTCCTTTTCCGACTTCCGATTCGCGCTCCGTTCGTCTAGTTTCCTCCGTGTTTTCTCCTCCTCTCGCAACCCTAGGTATGAATCTATGGTTCTAGAGCATTAGTTTTCCGTTTCCACGAAGTTTATCGTTAGGGTTTTCGTTAGGTTTTCGTTGAAAACGCGATTTAGGGTTTGTAATTAATAGGTTTGCCGTAATAAAGTATATATTGAACGTATTGAACGTTATTGGACGAATTTAAACCGATTTGTGAAAAAGTTAAAAATTAGGAATTTTTGAGATTTTGAGGAAAAGCTCGTAAATTGAGAATTTAGGTGCCGGGCGTAAATTGCTCGAATAAATAGCTCAATGAATTGGATTAGAACTTTAGAAAGTCTCCTTAGTTAAGATTTTTGTAAATTTGGACGATCGATAGCTTAAACTCGTTTTAACGTGGATATTGTATTTTGCTTCAGACAAACAACGCTCGTGGACGGAGCTTGAGCTGCTTTGGACACGAGGTAAGTTCTCGTGATTCTTTTTGGCCGATAGGCCTACACCGTACATCAAAGTCGTTTCGAGGAGTTTGGTGACGCACTAGTTTATATTGCTTTGGTTGGGTAGTTAGGTTTAATTGTTTTGTAGATTATGTTTTACAGTCTTGATGGTATGTATGTTGAGTGTTTAAATTCTGTTATGAACTGTTCATGCATCACGCGTTTTAAAGAAAGAGCATGAAAATGAATTTCCGCACGATGTTTTAAAAATGGCGATGTGGCCTGGAGAAGGGCTTGACCTATTGTGGAGGCACGCAGGGGCTTGTCACAATACCACATCTATTATGTACTCGCAATGTGGCCTGGAGAGGGGCTTGACCTATTGTGGAGGCACGCAGGGGCTTGTCACAATACCACATCTATTGCACTCATATGTATGGTGATGCGAGATGGGGCTCAGGCACGGCTGTACGTGTTGTAAGCGTGTACCCCCCTCTTCTAGCTGGAAAGAGTAGTCCACCCGCTGGATGTGCTCTCTCCGGTTAGGAGGTTGAGATCTCGGTGACACCCACAGAATAAAGTAAAGAAAATGCTGCATGATTTCTGAACTCACACGCATAGCATATAGTTGCATTTATGAGGGCTTGCTGAGATTTTTATCTCATAGTGTATTGTATGGTGTAGGTGATTACGAGGATACAGGTGAGGATGAGATTCCTCCTCCTGAGGCATGAGTCCAGTTGACGAGGGATGGCTGCGGTGGTGTGCTGGCGCAGTCGAGGCTTACCTGACCTGTGTGGACAGTATGTATAGATTTTGGGGTTTGGGATGTTTTGGATTGATGGTTGTATAGACGTTATAGGATGTTTGGTTCTGGTAGTTGATAGGTTTATGTGGATGCTTCAAATGTTTTGGTAAACACTATATAGAAAATATTTTGGTTTAAACTGTTAATTAAACGTTATGGAAATGTTTTTGATGGTTTTAGGATGGTTACGGATATGCTCGGTTTTTAGAGCTATCTACGCAGTTGGATTTCGCAAAGTCCGCTGCAAGTTGATTGAGTCTAGAATACATTTTGGTTGAGTTTAAGTTAGAAGTCGATTATGGTTATTGATGAGAAATTGGTGAAAAATATGTGAGGTTGCTCTCTGGAATCGGATTCCAGAGAGTTTTCATTAAGTGTTTTGCTCTCTGGAATTCCAGAGAGCAATTGTAGAGAAAAAGAAAAGAAATGATGAAAGCAGAAGGAGTGGCGAATGATCGCATGAGGTGTGATCGCTGCATGGTGTGCAGCGATCAATCACTGCAACAAGCAGCGATTGGTCGCTGCTAGCTGCAGCAATGCAGCGATCAGTCGCTGCAATGCTGCAACGACTGGTCGCTGCTAGCTGCAGCAATGCAGCGATCAGTCGCTGCAATGCTGCAGCGACTGATCGCTGCCCCTGGTTTATAGTCGGCTGGACAGTTTTGCCCTCCCTTTAATTATTTGTTTTCTTTAATTGTTTTTATAGTTTTTAATTAATTTATTTAATTTGTTTTAAGTTGTTTTAAATGTTTTAAAACATAGATTCTAATTCCGATTTCGAATCTGGTTTCGATTTCGGTTTAGGTTCCGCCTAGAGTTTATTTATTAAGATAAAAAAAAAATAGTACGGGAAAATTGGGTACAGTGTTAGGGTCGTGACAGAGTTAGTATTTCTCTTTCCTATTATTGCTTCTTTGGCTGGTAGGAAATTCATTTACAGAAGGGTGTTTTTTTTTTGGGAAATTTCTAATTATGGACACGAAGTATGCGTGTTCTTTGTTTCAAACCACAAAGTAAATTTTTTAACAATTTAAACCATAAACTTTCAAAAATGTGAAAAATCCGACCACGCCGGACGGACAGACGTGGATTGCGTCCGTCCTGATGTATTATTGGCCGCCAACCGGACGGACAAACTAAAATAGCGTCCGTCCGCCTTTTTCGTTCAATAAGAAGCTACCACGTAGTCCGTTCGGACTCTTTATTTCACCGTCCGTTCGGTCTAACTTACAAAAGTACCGGACGGACGGTAAAATATAGCGTCCGTCCGGACAATCGTTTGAAAACCAATCAAAAAGCAAAATTTGGACTTTTCACCGGAGACAAAAACGGCGACAGAAGGCGACGAAATTGGACTTTTCTCTCGACTTTTGCAAATTTTTCGTACATTTACGACCAAAAAGCGTTTCTGGTAATTGCTTTATCAATTCTGATTCATTAACTTCAAGTTTTAACATAAATAACGCGATAATCCCGAGCCCTAATTTGAAATTGGGAAGAAGGCAGCAAATCGGACGGACGCAATATACAGAGTCCGTTAGATTAGCTAACCAAACGGACTCTCAAAAATGCGTTCGTCCGGCCAAAGGCTAAATTGGCTAAAAAATAATTTTTTTTTCTTTTTCAATTTTTCTGGTCGTTTTTTGGTGTATGTGAAATTATCTTATTGTCAAAACTATTTTGTATTCAATTCATAAGATATTGTTTAACTTGAATAACATTTTGATTTTTGTACAGATAATTGTTGTAAATGGCTGAGAGATTAGATGATGTAAATGAGCCTGCGCACTGGTATATGGCGGAGGACGCTCCTATATACAGTGGTATTCAACCATTTGACACTTAGAGGGTGATGGAGAATACAAGTGTGTTCAATTTCGCAAACTTTAGACGATGAGCTACGAGAACCATTCAATTCTGAGGCTGACGAGGTGTAAAGCAGACAAATAAGGGCTAAAGATTCTGGTGATTTTGCTTTGATTAGACAATATATATCTTTGCAGGCCATTAGAAATGAAATACGAGACTATTCTTTGAAAAAAGGATATGATATCAAGATCGTTAAAAGTGGGAGGAACAGATTGACGACAAAGTGTGAAGAAGTAGATTGTCAATGGCATCTGCATGCTTCGGCCATGCAAAATGAGGTGACCTTCCAAATAAAGTCATATTGTAACGATCACAATTGTGTAAGTGTATTGGATAATCGACACGCTACGACAAAGTGGTTGGCAACAACTTATTCAGATAGGTTCAAAAGTCAACCTGACTGGCCCATTCATGATATTATCGAGACAGTGGTGCGGCAACATAAAGTTAACATTAAGCCAAGCCTTGCGAGAAGAGGAAGAACCCAAGCAAAAGAAGTTAATTACAGGAGAAACGAAGAACAACTGAAGATACTTTGTTCTTACGGAGCTGGAATATTAAGATCAAATCCAGGTAGCACAATGGTAATAGATGGTGACCTGGTGGTTGAGGATAGAAAGGAGAAGATGATATTTAGAAGAATGTACATGTGTATGGCTGCTTGTAAAGAAGGTTTGTTGGAAATGGGCAGACCTCTTATCTGTTTAGATGGATGTCATCTGAAGGGAGCATGCCCGGTCAATTACTCACGGCCGTGAGTATTGATGGCAACAATGACATATATCCCATTACTATTGCCAACGTGGAGTCAGAATCTCAAGTCTCTTGGACGTGGTTTTTGGAGATATTGCGAAATGACTTAGGCATTGACGAAGGCCGAGGATGGACATTTGTGTCGGATCAACAGAAGGTATATATTGTTATTACTATTATTATTTGGATCAGCAGAAGTTATTGTTTTAATCTAAGCCGATTTTTCTTTAAAATTGCAGGGATTGTTGAATGCTGTAGACGAGATATTTAGTTTAGTCGAACACTGTTTCTGCCAAAGGCATATGTATGCAAACTATAAAGGACAATTTCGGGGCCTACCGTATAAAGATGTGATGTGGAATGCAGCAATGACAATCACAAGGGAATATTTTGAGATAGCAATGATGAAAGTCTATGAGCTCAATAAGGATTCCCATGCATGGCTTCGACGAACACCACTTAGATTTTAGGCCAGTCATGCATTTTCGACAATTCCCAAGTGTGTAGCACCCGGTTTCATTAAGCCAACTTATCTTATCAACTAATAGTATACATTTTATGGATGAAATTGGGGAAAATATTGATTAGGTTAATGAGTGACTAAATAAGGGCATAATGGTAAATAGAGACCTATAGTAATAACCTACTTAAAGAAAGAGACTTTGTGATTAATGCCCTGTAGCCGCCACTATTCCCTATTTTTTCTCTTTCGGTTTTCAGCTCAAGCAGTAGAGCACTCTAGGCGATTCTTCTACTTGATTCTCCTCCAAACTAGGTGAGTCCTATTTCGATTCCTTGCTGTACTGGTAGCTATTAATGATTGGGGAGAGTATAAATGTGAGTTTTGTGAATGTTGTATGGGTGAGCTAGTTCGGGTTTTGTGGTAAATCGGGAATGCTCAATGAACTAAGCTTCCAAACTAGTGTCTCTAGAATTCTAGCAGTTTAGAATGAAGTTTAGAGAAAGTCTAATGTACGTTCTGTCTATGGCTTTAGGTTTGAGTAAGCTCCTGAGGTAGTCTTCCACCCAATACTTTCCAGGAGACCAGGTGATGACTCTTATTTTAGAGTCATTTTATGCTAACTTTATATAAGAAAACTTAGATGAATTGAGTGATTGTAATAATAAAGTGATGTGGATTTACTACAATTGCTATGCAATGCTGCAGCATTATGGATTTGATTGAATTTAATATATTTAATGCAGATTTTCTATTAAAAACATGATTTTTCTCTTTAATTTGAATTTTATATTTTCATATTTGAATGCAAGGATTATAACGGGAAAAATCAAGTTTAAAAGTGGGATTTGTTAGAGAAAATCATGGTTGCCAAAATTTGAGGATTTATTTTGATTATAATTTGATGCAGATTACTAAGAAGAGAGAGAGGAGACTACTATTAAGGAAAATCAAATATGTTGAAGATTTTGTGGAATAAAACAAAGCAATCGGATGATGTGGAGAAATTGGGCAGCAATCGGATGATTTAAAGAAGCTGGGCAGCAATCGAAAGAAGCATAAAAACTTGGGCATCGGAAGCAGTAAACATCTGGGCAGCACTAGACGACAAAGCTGGCGGTAGATGCTGAAAGAATAAAAACTTGGGCAGCGAAAGAAGTAAAAAATAAGGGCAGCAAAAAGGGCAACACTAGATGACAAAATAAACTTAATAGAGTGACCTACGGAGAGAGAGAAAATCATGCTGGAAAGTGAATAAAAGGTGGAGCAATAAAAGTAAATAAAATATTCTGGAGAGAGAAAAGGAAGATTTCACTGCTTGAATTAAGGAATAAAGGCTTTGCGTAACAACTTGCTTGGAGGGAGAGAGGATATTAGCTTGCTGCAGAAGGAGTCTCTGCATCTGGAAAAAACCACCGACGCCATTTCCTGAATTTTCTTCTTCTTCTATTATTTTTATTGCATTATTTTTCTATGAACACAATTGTTTTTAGTTTTATTTTAATTATGTCTAGTAGCTAAACTTTTCAAATCTTGGTTAGGACGATAGTATTTGTTGCGATATTTTGCTACGATCTTGGTTTTGTTTCTGCAATTATCTATTGAACAATTATTTGTGAAATTTTCTTGCTAAGTCAGATCGTATCGATAGATAGGTTGACGATTCATGTTTATATTGTATCGACAGATAGATATAAATTTTAGATGCACGAATAATTAATCGAATTAAATTGTTACAACGTAGTTAACATTAATTTGATTGGCGATAAGAATAGCACATATCGAAAATTCAATATTAGTTACATTCTTTCAAGGTAGAAAGAAATTCTAATTTGAATTTACCTAGGCAATTTGAAAGAATCCTAGAAAATATTTTTATTCTTACTGTTTTTTAGATAATGCTGCAGAGCATTACCAGAGCATTAGTAGCAGAATCATCGTAACGAAGAAAATCGATCCTAGCAAAGGCTTTCTTTTATCGTTTTTACCTCTTTTATTCTGATTTACTTTGTTACATTGTCATTCTAATTTTATTTCGAATTATTTTCATTTATCATCTAATATTTTTATAAGATTTTTATAGCGATTAATTCAATTAACAATATCCTCGTGGGATCGATACTTTACTTACTCTATTACTTCGTTAGCGACACGTGCACTTCCGTGTAAAGGTGTAAAATCACTAACAAGTTTTTAGCGCCGTTGCCGGGGATATTGCTTAGTTGTGATTATTTTGCTATAATTATCTTATTTTATTTTATGTTATTTTATTTAATTTTGTTTATGTATTTTCAGGTATTCTTGATTTATACCAGACGATTGAAGAATTTATATTGATAACAAGGAAGAAAGAAGAATCATGTTGAATCGAATAATTGATGACCGAGATCGACCTATTCAAGACTTTGCCATTCCCACGCTCGACGATCTGAATCCTAGTATTGTGAGACCAGAATTATATGCCACTCGATTCGAGCTTAAACCGGTCATGTTTCAGATGCTCCAAACCATTGGACAATTTAGTGGAATGGTAACAGACAATCCCCATCGTCATCTCAAAGCATTTGGAGAAGTGAGCGACTCGTTTCATTTTCCTGGAGTTTCAGTAGAGGCTTTAAGGCTAAAACTTTTCCCGTATTCTTTAAGAGACCGAGCACGAGATTGGTTTGATAGCATCCCATCAAATACTATCACTACATGGGGAGAGTTAGCCAAGCAGTTTACCATGAAATACTATCCGCCAGTGAGGAACGCGAGGATGAGGAACGAAATCATAAGTTTTCAGCAGCGATATGATGAGTCACTTTACGAGACTTGGGACAGGTTCAAAGAATTATTGAGGCAATGCCCCAACCATGGGATACCACATTGGATTCAGTTGGAAACGTTTTACAATGGATTAAATGGGCAGACAAGATCTATCATTGATGCTGCATCAAACGGTACACTCCTCTCTAAATCCTTTAATGAAGCTTACGATTTGCTGGAGAGGATGACAGTGAACAATTATCAGTGGCCTTTAGACAGAACTCAAGCTACAGGGCGGGCACCTGGAGTTTACGATATGGATGAGGTGTCGGCCTTGAATACAAAGATTGCTACACTGGAGAATACTATCAATTTGATGAACACACCATCCAGGCCAATAACCAGAGATGTTTCTTGCGTCTTTTTTGGAGAAACCTACGATAAAAATTCCTATCCTACTAATCCAGAATCTGCAAATTATAATGGATACAATATGAACAACAATCTGTATTCGCAGACGTACAATCCTGACTGGAAACAACATCTAGAAGTTCAATGGCATTCGCAGCAGCAGAATATTACAGCATCAACCAGACCAGCTGAAAATTTCACTCAAGGCTTCTCACAGCCAACTCATACTTCGATACATCAAGAACAATCAGACAACTTCGCCAGAGAATATGCTGCTAAGACAGATGTGATCTTGCAGAACTTGGCTGCATCAATAAAAAATATGGAGACACATATGGGGCAGCTGACTCAATCTTTAAGCACAAAGACTGCAGTGCAATTATCAAGTGATACAGAAATACCGCAAATATCAGAAAAGGAGCATTGTAAAGCCATAATATTGAGGACTGAACGAGAACTGGAAACTCCAGAAAAGCAACAGACAGCAGAAAATTTAAACAAACAAGAAGAGTTGGTGGAACAAGATGATGTGGAGGAAGAAGATAAGGATAATCTGGAACCTAGCGTCGATGAAACTGATGCTACAGCAATGCCACCACAGCAAAGAAGTGAATTGAAAACTCAGAGGCAACCACCACCATTCCCTCAAAGACTACAGAAGCATGCAGAAAAAGAAATTTTTGGGAGAAATGAGGAGAGTCTTGGTTGTGACGAAGACGTGAATAAGCAGCAGATTACTCTTAATGTCTTGAAAAATATAAAGTGCACGTACGATGTAGAAGATTGCTTCAACATATCTGGAAAAATGACAATGGCAGAAGCGAAGCAGTTTTCGAGGAGCCACAGAAAACAGTTTGAGGCATTATTTCGAAGGAAGGATAATCTAGAAGTTTTCAAGCCATCTGTTGAAGACGCACCAACACTGGAGCTCAAACACCTACCTCTTACCTCAAGCATAAAGTGACCATAGCATATCATCCACAAATTAAAGAAAAGTGACGTATGGAGAAGTCTGGCTGAAGACTTGAAAAACTTAGCGCTACTTGGGAGGCAACCCAATTTTTTATATCCTTTTGTATTAGTTTTTATTTATTGTTCTTTGTTTGTTTTTATTTTTGCTAAAATTAAACTCAGGTTTGCACAAATCAGGGAAGAAGAAGCTGATGAAGAGAAAGCAACATGAAACCCTCCTTCTAATGGAACGAAAAAGGAATACCAGGGAAGTCCTAACCCCCTAGCTTAATTTTGTTCTATTTTCTTTTATTGATTCTTTGGACTTCATTTTGTTTGGCAGTGGGGACACTGCTAATTTTTAAGTGTGGGGGTTAGCTGAGCAGCATGTTTAATTGTTTAATTTGGTTTTCTGGATTTACTATTTACTTTGGTTTTCTGAAAGTGTTTAGAATGTTAGTTTTGATTGTTTAAACCTTACTTTATGGAATTTAGTCTTCTGCTTAATTTGGTTTAGCATTGTAGTTCCAACGAAGTGCAATTTAATTTCCTAATATCTTTTAATTTAATAAGTTATTGGATAATGTCATTGTCACACATTAGTTGAAATTAATTAAGATTTATTCTCATAAGCTTAGTTGTTCATAACACACAAACTCCTTATTGGTTGCTTAGGAATATCATCCTTTCTAGTCATTACAATTATATCTAAGTGTCAATAATTTAGTGTTTGATGAAAGAAATTAGCAATGAAAGACTTCTTCTAAAAAATAATAATAATAATATATAATAAATAATAAGTTTGGGGGTTATTGTTTGATAAAAAAAAAAAATTGAATAAATGCAATTTCCTAATCTACTTTCAACTTCGAGTGAGCCTTTTGGATACTCGATGGGTAGAAATAAATTATAGGAACTTTGGGAGGAACTCCGTTGCATAATTATTGGCTATACTCCTCTATTTTATATGAGTATATATATCTTGAAGTGACACTATTGAGTAACCGGAGGACTTCATCACAAATGTTGTCAATCGCGTCAAAAGGTAGTGTGACCGATAGATAAAGTCAATGTAAAAAAAAAAAAAAAAACACTTAATCCCCTAACTTATTTAAAAATAAAATAAAATAAAGAAGAAGAATCTTTAAATGCTAATGGATTTATGAAGAATATTAGAGAGTTGACATTCGATGATATTTATTGTGATTTCTAGTTTTGATGATTGAACTTAGCAATTCAAATAGAGTTTGAGCACACACACATTTTGACTAGTTTATTGGGAATTGAATCTATATTGATTGCTTTTAATTGTGATAGTGAAATTTTTCAATAATTTACAAGTTGATAGATATTTTGAAATTATATCGATTTTCTCAATGTTACCTTGGAAAGTCATTTTTGTTTGAATCACTCGAGGACGAGTAATGGTTTAAATTTGGGGGTATTTGATGACTCTTATTTTAGAGTCATTTTATGCTAACTTTATATAAGAAAACTTAGATGAATTGAGTGATTGTAATAATAAAGTGATGTGGATTTACTACAATTGCTATGCAATGCTGCAGCATTATGGATTTGATTGAATTTAATATATTTAATGCAGATTTTCTATTAAAAGCATGATTTTTCTCTTTAATTTGAATTTTATATTTTCATATTTGAATGCAAGGATTATAGCGGAAAAAATCAAGTTTAAAAGTGGGATTTGTTAGAGAAAATCATGGTTGCCAAAATTTGAGGATTTATTTTGATTATAATTTGATGCAGATTACTAAGAAGAGAGAGAGGAGACTACTATTAAGGAAAATCAAATATGTTGAAGATTTTGTGGAATAAAACAAAGCAATCGGATGATGTGGAGAAATTGGGCAGCAATCAGATGATTTAAAGAAGCTGGGCAGCAATCGAAAGAAGCATAAAAACTTGGGCATCGGAAGCAGTAAACATCTGGGTAGCACTAGACGACAAAGCTGGCGGTAGATGCTGAAAGAATAAAAACTTGGGCAGCGGAAGAAGTAAAAAATAAGGGCAGCAAAAAGGGCAACACTAGAAGACAAAATAAACTTAATAGAGTGACCTACGGAGAGAGAGAAAATCATGCTGGAAAGTGAATAAAAGGTGGAGCAATAAAAGTAAATAAAATATTATGGAGAGAGAAAAGGAAGATTTCACTGCTTGAATTAAGGAATAAAGGCTTTGCGTAACAACTTGCTTGGAGGGAGAGAGGATATTAGCTTGCTGCAGAAGGAGTCTCTGCATCTGGAAAAAACCACCGACGCCATTTCCTGAATTTTCTTCTTCTTCTATTATTTTTATTGCATTATTTTTCTATGAACACAATTGTTTTTAGTTTTATTTTAATTATGTCTAGTAGCTAAACTTTTCAAATCTTGGTTAGGACGATAGTATTTGTTGCGATATTTTGCTACGATCTTGGTTTTGTTTCTGCAATTATCTATTGAACAATTATTTGTGAAATTTTCTTGCTAAGTCAGATCGTATCGATAGATAGGTTGACGATTCAGGTTTTTATTGTATCGACAGATAGATATAAATTTTAGATGCACGAATAATTAATCGAATTAAATTGTTACAACGTAGTTAACATTAATTTGATTGGCGATAAGAATAGCACATATCGAAAATTCAATATTAGTTACATTCTTTCAAGGTAGAAAGAAATTCTAATTTGAATTTATCTAGGCAATTCGAAAGAATCCTAGAAAATATTTTTATTCTTGCTGTTTTTTAGATAATGCTGCAGAGCATTACCAGAGCATTAGTAGCAGAATCATCGTAACGAAGAAAATCGATCCTAGCCAAGGCTTTCTTTTATCGTTTTTACCTCTTTTATTCTGATTTACTTTGTTACATTGTCATTCTAATTTTATTTCAAATTATTTTCATTTATCATCTAATATTTTTATAAGATTTTTATAGCGATTAATTCAATTAACAATATCCTCGTGGGATCGATACTTTACTTACTCTATTACTTCGTTAGCGACACGTGCACTTGCGTGTAAAGGTGTAAAATCACTAACACCAGGTAAGTGAAGTATGCTTGTGCCTTCGGGCCTACATCACAAAACGATAGGATTTGTTGACTTAAATAGTGTTTAAGTCTAACTAGGTTTTTGATGATGTATTTGTATGTCAAAAATGTAATTTGATTATGTTTAATATATGAGAATAATGAGTTATGCATATGAATTTAATCAGTTGGAAATGCCCTTGAAAAAGGTATTTTAGTAGTCTAACAACTGTGGTTAAGTGTATAGAGCTGAATAGTAAAACAGGGCTGAAAACTTATAAACAAAAAGTACATCCACCGGTGAAGTAGAAAAGAGGACATCTACCGCTAGAAAAACGACAAAATGCACATCCACCGGTGAAGTAGAAAAAGAATTGCATCCACCGTTAGAAAAACGACAAAAACGAAGTTGTTCAAAGAATTGCATCCACCGCCAGCAAAACCACAAAAGTGGTGACGTTTAAAGAATTGCATCCACCGCCAACAACAACAAAAGTGGAGACGTTTAAAGAATTACATCCACCGCCAGCTAAACGACAAAGACGGAGAATGTCAAATTTCCACATCCACTGCTGGCAGAGTTTCAAAGACCACATCCACCGATGAACAGTACTTTTTGGTGGCAGTGCAAGTATTCTTTATTAAGCGACATCTACCAACAGTACCGGTTCAAGGATTTTAAAGCAACATCTACCGATGGCGGTTCAACATTTTAAAGTTGCATCTACCGACAGCGGTTCAAGTTTTTAAAGCTACATCTGCCGATGAACAGTCTTCCGCCAAATTTAAATATACCGCTAAGCAACAGAGACCTCGTCCAGAACTTAAACTCCAGATCATTAATGACGACGAGCAAATAGCAATTCCAGAAAGCAACGGCTATCTGTCAAAGTACGGATGCTGCTCCAACGGTAATAAAGTTTCCATATTCGGATAAGGAGCATTCAAGACCAAGAGCCGATTGCAGACAGAGTATTAAAGACGAGAAGAAAGCTCGAAGAAATAACTTTTGCGAAAATCACTATTGAGCCCTTACGAGAAAAATTTTGAATACTCTGTATTTTCTTCTACACCTCTCGATTCTGTAACTTGAGATTTAATCTTTGATGGAGAGTAGTCTGTACTGAAAAACTACAAATTCATTATTCTGTAAAAGGCAGTGGATTGTCGCCCGTGAAGAACAATCTGGTTTGTAAAGGCTGTAGATCGACGCCCGTTGAAGTGCGATCAGTTTTTCTCTGAGGAGAAGGTTAAGGATCTTCAAGGGGGAAACCTTGAAGCGTGGACGTAGGCAGGTTTTGACCGAACCACGTAAAAACTCTGGTGTCAAATTTCTCTTACTCTCTCTTTTACATTTAGTGTTTAAATTGTTTGCTGTTAGTTTTAAAAAGGAATTAAAAGTCTAATTCACCCCCCTCTTAGACAATCTCGATCCTACAATTGGTATCAGAGTGAGGTAATACATTGTCTAAGTTGTTTAGATATATACTCTGTGAGATATATTTACAATGGCATTCAACACAAACGCCTCACACATTGAGGGTAAGTCCATTTCTCGTCCACCACTGTTTGATGGCAGTGATTATGTTTATTGGAAGGCAAGAATGAGAATATTCGTTCAAGCCATGGACTATGAGATTTGGAGCATAATAAAGATTGGCCCCTTCAAGGCCATGAAAACCGTTGATGGAAAAAGTATTCCTAAGGGCTCTTCTGAATTAACTGAGTCCGATAAGAGAAATTTGAGTCTAAATGCCAAAGCCATAAACACTCTATACTGTGCTCTGAATCGAGATGAGTTTAATAGAGTACAAGGGTGTGAGAGCGCACAAGAGATTTGGCACTTATTAGAGATCACACACGAAGGCACAAACCAGGTTAAAGAGAACAAATTGAGTATACTTGTACACGAGTATGAACTATTTTCAATGGAAAAGGATGAGACTATCTCGTCTATGTTTACTCATTTTACTAACATAACTAATGGTTTGAAAGTTCTTGGTAAGATTTATACAGGTGAAGAAATTGTAAGAAAAATTCTTCTGTGCTTACCAAGAGCTTGGCAACCAAAGGTGACAGCCATCCAGGAGGCCAAAGACCTTAAAGCAATGAAGCTTGAAGAGCTTATTGGATCTCTCATGACACATGACATCACAATGAGAGCTAATGAGAAGGAAGATCTCAAGGAAAAGGAGATCAATAAAAGGAAAGATATTGTTTTAAAAGCCTCCTCCAGCAAACAAGAAGAATCTGAGGAAGAAGAAGATGATGATGAGGACATTGCCCTCATTACAAGGAGGTTCAGCAAATTCCTTCAAAGAAAGAGGATGCAAGGAAGGAAATTTCCAAATGGTGAAAAATTTCAAAGAGAAAAGGAAATCACTTGTTTCGAGTGTGGGAAACCTGGTCACATGAAGGCAGACTGTCCACAAGCGAAGAAAAATCCCAAGAAGTTTAAGAAGAAGGCTATGAAGGCCACTTGGGATGACAGTGAAGTCGACATCTCTTCAGAAGAGGAAGAGGTTGTCAACCTGTGCTTCATGGCACATGAAGATAAGGTTAGTTCTTCTTCTTCCAGTACTTTAAGTGATAATGAAAGTGAAAATGATGATGGTGACCTAGTTGATGCATTTAATGATTTGGTAAAGCAATTTAACATGTTAAAGACCAAGTACAATTCATTGAAACAGGAAAATGCAAGTCTAATCGAGAAGTATGCAAATGAACACAATCAGCATGAAAAAGAAGTTACTGAACTTAAAAAGAAAAATGAGACCTTGAATAAACTTGTTCTGAACTTCACTAACGATAGTAAGCAGTTGAACATGTTGTTAAAAAGTCAGAGGATGACATTTGATAAAGCAGGTTTAGGGTATGATGGTTCTAGTAAAAAGAAAGTGTATAAGAATTTCTTTGTTAAATCTACTGTTTGCTATGCTTGTAATGAAATAGGACATAAATCCTTTGTATGTCCTTTAAAGACGAACAATATGAAAGCTGGTAGTAAATTACAATGGGTTCCTAAGGGAACCAGACCTAACACTAGGACCTAAAAAGTTTGGGTACCAAAGAAGATAACTTGATCTTCTGTTCTGTAGGTTGACTGCTCTTCTGGAAAAAATCAATGGTACCTCGACAGTGGATGCTTGAGGCATATGATAGGAGACTCAACCAAGTTTGCTGTTGTCAACAAGAAGAAAGAAAGTGTTACTTTTGGTGGAAACCAAAAAGAAAAAATTGTTGGCATCGGCAATATAGGTAATAGCTTTAATCATATTATTGAAAATGTGCTATTAGTTGAAGGATTAAAGTATAATTTGCTTAGTATTAGCCAATTATGTGATAAAGGATATAAGGTGATTTTTAAATCAAATTCCTGCATAATTAAGGATGCTTCAAATAACAAGATTTTGTTTACTGGTTACAGAAAAGAGAATGTCTATATAATTGACTTAGATAATATTTTTTGTTGTGATGAAAAATGCTTTGCTGTTAATTCTTCCAATGACAGTTAGATTTGGCATAGGAGATTAGGACACGTAGGGATGGATACCTTAGCTAAGATTACTAAGGAGAATTTAATTAGAGGGATCTCTAAGGTATCCTTTGAGAAAGATAAAGTCTGTGAAGTTTGTCAAATGGGCAAGCAGATCAAAAGTTCCTTTGCATCAAAGAATGCAATTTCTACTTCTAAACCTCTCCAACTCCTCCACATGGACCTCTTCGGTCCTTCTAATATAGCCAGCTTAGGAGGTAAATTCTATGCTTTTGTCATTGTTGACGACTTCTCTAGATTTACTTGGGTGTTCTTTCTGAGGTCAAAGGATGAGACCTTTGATACCTTCTCTAGCTTTAGGAAAAGAGTTCAAGATGAAAAGGAACTCACCATTGTTGCTATTCGTAGTGATCATGGTGGAGAATTTGAAAATGAGAAATTTGAACTCTTGTATATCAAATATAGAATTGAGCACAATTTTTCCTCCCCTAGAACCCCTCAGCAAAATGGTGTTGTTGAGAAGAAAAATAGGTCTCTTCAAGAGCTAGCCAGAACTATGCTCAATGAAAATTCCCTTCCAAAATATTTCTGGGCTGAAACTGTTTCAACAGCTTGTTATGTGCTTAATCGGGTCTCCATAAGACCTATTCTCGAGAAAATTTCCTATGAGCTTTGGAATGGTAAAACCCCTTCTGTTAAGTACTTTAGATCATTCGGTAGTAAATGCTTCATTCTTAACACTAAGGATAACTAAGGAAAATTCGATTCCAAATTGGATCTTGGAATTTTTCTTGGTTATTCTCTCTCTAGTAAGACTTATAAGGTGTTCAATAAGAGAACTCTAGTAGTAGAGGAATCTGTTCATGTTAACTTTGATGAGACCCTTCAACCCACAATCAATGTGGATGAGGATGATACTTTAGAAAAGCATTTAGATTCCCTTTCTTTAGATAAGCCCACAGATACCCTTCAAAAGGAAAAATCCTTAGAACCTTCTTCAAACTCTCTAGATACTGTTCTTGTCAAGGAGGAAAATCCTGCTTTTCTTAGAGATTGGAAATATATCAAAAATCATCCCTTAGATGAAGTCTTAGGTGATCCTTCCTTAGGAGTAAAGACTAGATCCTCTCTTAGAAACCTCTATGCCAATGTGACATTCATTTTTCAAGTGGAGCCTAAGAAATTTGAAGAGGTCGAGATTGATGAAAATTAGTTTATGGATATGCAGGAAGAATTAAATCAATTTGAAAGGAGCAAGGTATGAGAACTTGTTCCACGGCCTAAGGATCATCCCATTATTGTAACTAAATGGATTTACAAGAATAAATTGGATGAAAATGAGATTGTTGTAAGGAATAAGGCTAGACTAGTTGCTAAGGAATACTCTCAAGAAGAAGGTATTGATTTTGAGGAATCCTTTGCCCATGTAGCTAGACTAGAGTCAATCAGAATGCTCTTAGCTTTTGTCTGCTACAAGAACTTCACACTCTTTCAAATGGATGTAAAGAGTACATTCTTAAATGGTTACATCACAGAAGAAGTTTATGTTGAGCAACCCTTAGGTTTTGAAGCCTTTGATAAACCCTACCATGTATACAAACTAAGGAAAACTCTTTATGGTCTTAAGCAGGCTCCTAGAGCTTGGTATGATAGATTGAAGAATTTCCTTGAGGAAAGGAATTTCAAAAAAGGTAACACCGATTCAACTCTATTTACCATGCAAAAGGATGAAGATATTCTGTTAGTGCAAATCTATGTCGACGACATTATTTTTGGATCAACTAATGTCACTATGTGTAATGAATTTTCCTCCCTCATGCAAAGTGAATTTGAAATGAGTATGATGGGGGAGTTAAAATTCTTCTAAGAATTCCAGATCAGTCAATCTCCTGATGGCATTTTCTTTTATCAAGAAAAATACATTAAGGAGCTCCTAAATAAATTTGGTTTAGAATCTGTTAAATCCTCTAGAACTCCCATGAGTACCACAACAAAATTAGACAAAGATGAAAATGGAATAAGTGTGGATATTAAAAAATATCGTGGTATGATTGGTTCATTGTTATATCTGACTGCTAGTAGGCCAGATATTCTCTTTAGTGTATGTCTATATGCTAGATTCCAAGCTACCTCTAAGGAGTCTCATTTATCTGCTGTCAAAAGAATTTTCAAATATTTGAGTGGGACTTATGACTTAGGATTATGGTATCCAAAAGGCACTTCTTTTGATCTGATTGGATACTCAGATTCTGATTATGCTGGTAGTGTAGTTGATAGGAAAAGCACTAGTGTCACTTGTCAGTTCTTAGGAGAATCTCTAGTGTCTTGGTACTCTAAGAAACAGAATTCTATTGCACTTTCAACTGCTGAGAGTGAATATATTGCTGCTGGCAGTTGTTGTGCACAAATGCTTTGGATTAAACAAACTCTAGAAGATTATAATATGTTCTATGATAGGATTCCTATTCGGTGTGACAACACAAGTGCTATAAACATTTCCAAAAATTCAATCCAACATTCTAGAACTAAGCATATCGATGTTAGATATCACTTCATAAGAGATCATGTTCAAAGAGGTGATATTTCCTTGGAATTTGTCAACTGTGTGGATCAATTGGCTGATATCTTTACAAAACCTTTGGATGAGAAAACCTTCTGTAATATCAGAATAAGATTAGGCCTCATTAAGTGTGTGAAAAGTTAACGTTCTTTTGGTTAAAGTTCTTTCTTTCTCTCTATTTTTTATGGTCACATCGCCCGCTCATTTACTATTTCATCGGAAGATATGCATCATCCGCTTTCCGGAAGATGTCTATGTACCGGATGATATAGTCTTTAATCTGCTGACACGTGTACTCCATCAGGTGATATCCGATCTCCACGTTTTGTTTTCTTCCAGACGGGCGATGCCCTAATTCATTTAAACTCTGCTTCTTTTCAAACACGTTTCATTTTTTCGCGCTCTTTCAGAAAGCCCCTGCTTCCAATCCTCTTCTCTCTTAGGTTTTCCTCTTCGACTCGTTCTCATGGCTTCATCTTCTCGCGCTGTTCCAGAACCGACCAAGAAGAAGGCCAAAGTCTCAGCTCGTCAGTCGCGTGAGATTCCCCGTGTAACTAATTGGCCCTCTTATTTCTTCCTCAGTCAAGCTGCTGAGACAAGGTATCACGAGAATTTTAAACATAACACTTTGATTCCCAGTCGAGGTATTGTTCCTGAGGATTTAGTTGGTCTAGACTTATTTGAACCCTTGAAGGATATTGGGTTATTAGGATTATTCCATGTTGAATCCTTTTACTACCTTGTCGCTATTCGGATGTTCTATGCTAATTTGAGTTTTTCTCCAGATTTTTCTACGATTAAGAACTATGTGTATGGAAAGCACATAGTTATTACCTCCAAAATGTTAAATGAGCTTCTGGATAGCCCTCATTTAGACAGCCGACCAACGTTCTATGCATCAGGACATGAGCCCACATTCCTTGACTCTCCTGAGGGCCATCTTCTTTTGAAAACAATAGCTTTAGACCCGACCACAATTCCTAACCCATTAAAGAGCAAGCACTTAAACATAAGGGCTAGGCTCTTCCATCAGATGATCGGGTATAATATCCTTCCCAAAGGGGGACATTATGATGATGTAAGTAGTATGGAATTGTTTGTCCTCTTGGCAATCTATCAAAAGACCCCCTTCGACCTAGGGTACATTGTTTTGAGACGGATGATTCAGGCAGTTACCTCTAGGACAACATCTTTTTCGTACAATCTACTTCTTATGAAGATTTTTGAGAAATTTGAAGTTAAATTTCCACAGGAAGAAGATCTCGTTTGTCTTTAACCTTCAAGTTTTTATTCCATCTCCACTCTGAAGCGAATGGGGATAAAAAGAACAAGAAAAGGAGATTTTGTCTTGGATGAGACTAGGAGAAAGGCTACTAAGGCAGCTTTTGTCAGGCTAGGGAAGAGGAAGCTTATCCTGCCTGAAGAGTCTGTTCATGAAGGTATGGATGAATCTAAGATTCCTGCCTTTGATAACTCACCTCCTGTCTCTCAGGTGTCTTGCTCTCAACCTCCTCGTCTATCCTTTGCTCCTGTTATTCCTAGCCTTCCTACAACCTTTCCTCCTGGTGTTGAGGCAACCTCAGTTCCCTCCTCTCTGCCCCCTCCATTTCCAGAGTGTCCTACTTCCCCTACACAGTCTCTTTTGTTGCTTTCTTTTTCTGCTCCAGCTCCTGTTTCTCCAGTCCAACAAGCTATACCACTAATTACTCCTCAAGTCCATACTGCTCTTCCAATCCAAACCTCCACACCAGTTCAAGCAACCATTGTTCCTCCTTCTCCCATAACTTATCAGAGGCGATTTTCCATAGGTGAGGATCAGTTAAATGATTTGAAGTCCAGCATAGTCAGCTTAGGTACTGCCCTCACTTCTGTTAAGGACCAGATGGATAAGTCATTAGATGCCAAGATCCTTCAGCTCAAGAATCAGATTGATGTTTTTGTAGATGAAAAGCTCAAACAGACAAAATTGGACTTGAGCAAAGATCTTGATGTTGTTCAAGATAGGCTGTCTAACAAACTGGACCGACATAAAGACATTGCCTCAATGAATTTTTGATCTCTAAGGTCTCAAATTGTAGCTTTTCAACCAGTACCAGAACCGCACAACCCTCCTTCCTTCCCAGAGGCGTGTTCTGCAGACCTCCTACCTCTGATCATAAGACCTGAGGTTGTTGAAGATGCTCGCCTAATTCCTTTGGATCTTCAGGTGGCAGAACTGCAATTCACTGATCATTTTGCTCCCTCAGTCCCCGAGCCTTCACCTGAACTCCTCAGTCTAATAGCTGCCTTTTTAGCTGGTCCTCCAGTACAGCCACCTCCATGTACATCATTGGAGGTATCTCAAGGACCATTTCCATCTCCTGCTTCTCCGGTAGAGCCTCCACCCTGTATGGACTTGGTGGTGTATAGGGGTCCTTTTGAACCTTCTGTTCCTGCTCCTACTCCCACTCTGGATATTGCTTCACTCGTCATTTCTCGTTTCTATCCAGATCTTGAAGTGTCTCCTTCTGTTATCCAAGGGTTGTGGAAGCAACTTCTGGATAAAGAATAAATAGGATTTTTTTTTTCTTTGTTCGTTTGTGAACAATTTTAACAATTCAATAGTCAATTTTATCCCTTGTTCCGAATCTTGTAATTGCTTATTTTTATTGCTTGTTTTTGATAATGTCAATGGGGGAGAGAGTATTTGATTCATGTTGATATGAGAATTTAGATTTGTTTTGACATTATTAGTGTGCATGGTTGAAATCTGGATGTAATTTGAAATTGGATAGAATGCATATACTATGGGGGAGCTAGAATTATGAGGGAGAGAACACTAATCAAATTTATGGATTGTCATCATCAAAAAGGGGGAGATTGTTGACTTAAATAGTGTTTAAGTCTAACTAGGTTTTTGATGATGTATTTGTATGTTTAGAAATGTATTTTGATTATGTTTAATATATGAGAATAATGAGTTATACATATGAATTTAATCGGTTGGAAATGCCCTTGAAAATGGTATTTTAGTAGTCTAACAACTGTGATTAAGTGTACAGGGTTGAATAGTAAAACAATGCTGAAAACTTATAAACAAAAAGTACATCCACCGGTGAAGTAGAAAAGAGGAAATCTACCGCTAAGAAAACGACAAAATGCACATCCACCGGTGAAGTAGAAAAGAATTGCATCCACTGTTAGGAAAACGACAAAAACGAAGTTGTTCAAAGAATTGCATCCACCGCCAGCAAAACGACAAAAGTGGAGACGTTTAAAGAAATGCATCCACCGCCAGCAACGACAAAAGTGGAGACGTTTAAAGAATTACATTCACCGCCAGCTAAACGACAAAGGCGGAGAATGTCAAATTTCCACATCCACCGATGAACAGTACTTTTTGGTGGCAGTGCAAGTATTCTTTATTAAGCGACATCTACCAACAGTACCGGTTCAAGGATTTTAAAGCAACATCTACCGATGGCGGTTCAACATTTTAAAGTTGCATCTACCGACAGCGGTTCAAGTTTTTAAAGCTACATCTGCCGATGAACAGTCTTTCGCCAAATTTAAATATACCGCGAAGCAACAGAGACCTCGTCCAGAACTTAAACTCCAGAGCATTAATGGCGACGAGCAAATAGCAATTCTAGAAAGCAACGGCTATCTGTCAAAGTACGGATGCTGCTCCAACGGTAATAAAATTTGCATATTCGGATAAAGAGCATTCAAGACCAAGAGCCGATTGCAGACAGAGTATTAAAGACGAGAAGAAAGCTCGAAGAAATAACTTTTGCGAAAATCACTATTGAGCCCTTACGAGCGAAATTTTGAATACTCTGTATTTTCTTCTACACCTCTCGATTCTGTAACTTGAGATTTATCTTTGAGGGAGAGTAGTCTGTACTGAAAAACTACAAATTCATTATTCTGTAAAAGGCAGTGGATTGTCGCCCGTGAAGAACAATCCAGTTTGTAAAGGCTGTAGATTGACGCTCGTTGAAGTGCGATCAGTTTTTCTCTTAGGAGAAGGTTAAAGATCTTCAAGGGGGAAACTTGAAGTGTGGACGTAGGCAGGTTTTGGCCGAACCACGTAAAAACTCTGGTGTCAAATTTCTCTTACTATCTCTTTTACATTTAGTGTTTAAATTGTTTGCTGTTAGTTTTAAAAAGGAATTAAAAATCTAATTCACCCCCCTCTTAGACAATCTCGATCCTACAATTGGTATCAGAGCGAGGTAATACATTGTCTAAGTTGTTTATATATATACTCTGTGAGATATATTTACAATGGCATTCAACACAAACGCCTCACACATTGAGGGTCAGTCCATTTCTCGTCCACCGCTATTTGATGACAGTGATTATGTTTATTGGAAGGCGAGAATGAGAATATTCGTTCAAGCGAGTGACTATGAGATTTGGAGCATAATAGAGAATGGCCCCTTCAAGGCCATGGAAACTGTTGATGGAAAAAGTATTCCTAAGGGCTCTTCTGAATTAACTGAGTCCGATAAGAGAAATTTGAGTCTAGATGCCAAAGCCATAAACAGCTGGCGGGACACATTTATGGGTTTCCAAACAGCTGGCGGGACGCAGGTACATTTTCACTATTATTCTCATAAACAAAATTTCGCTATTATGTTCTAATATAACTCTCAATACGTGCAGGAATCTACTACAGGCAATCGGGAAAGCGGCCATGAAAGAGAATGATGGAAGACGATGACGTAAAGATGGTGGAAAGCGGATCATCTTTATTTTATGCATATTTGATGTATCTTATATTTTATACAGCAATTTGTATTTTATAATTCAAGTGAGAAAAAAATTAGAAATTTGGGCAGAGTTTCCTTTGTTTTTAGACTCCCCCACAGCTAGTATCATCCTGCATATTTGAATATCCAAACAGTTCCAGTATTTTGGCTCAAACATCAATTGCATCCAACAAAAATAAATTGCACATCAAATTAATAAATGTAACTAATGTACATCAAATTAATGAATCTAATTAATGTACATCAAATTAATGAATCTAACTAATGTACATCAAATTAATGAATGTAACTAATGTACATCAACAAATGCATCAAAATAAATCATTGTGCATCGCCCTCTATCGTCCCCTCTTTGCACGTAATAAAAGAAAGTTAGATTATAATGGGTTGAAATGTAACTAATAATGAGAAAAATGGGTTCAAATATACCTAAGCTTCGGCAGCGTCGTCATCTCCATCCCTCGGTAGCACACCCTCGTCATCTCCACCCCCGGTCAGGACTACCTCATCATCGGCATCATCACCTCTCCCAAGATCGTCGGGATCAAAGGCATGGGCCTCCATCCAATCCTGGAAGATCTGTCTCGTCTCTCTCTGGTACTCTATCATACCTCCGAGGTACTCCATAATCTCTGCTCAACCAGACGCCACCTCTGCTCGAACAGCCTGCACCTTCGCTCGAACAGACTCTATCTGCGCCCTAATAGAATCCATATCCATGGGAGGCACGATATGAGAGGGGGAGGAGAGGTTGCCCTCAACGAGAGTGTTGCAGCACAGGAGGGGGTCGAACATCATCCCCCTCCGTCCACCTTCCGTCTACCTCATTCAGGCCCATCTTCACCAAATGCAGCCTGCCGAATGCATCCCCAAGCCGTTGTGGTATAGTTTGTGCCCCTCGTGGTAACTGAATCTGAAAATGCTCTATAATCTTCTGAATCAAGACAATGTACGCAAGGTTCTTGTTGCGTGCGCGTGAGATCTCACTCATGTGACTCATAATCACAAAGCCGGGGTCAAAGAGGTTGCCGCTATACAATTTCTCCATGACATAGAGACACATGTAGCTAACATGATCTCTATGTCCAACGCGCGGTAGAAGGGTGTGTGCTAGAAGGTTGTGGATGACGCGAGCTTTCACATTCATATCTTTCGCTCCTAACTTCACGAAATCCACAATATCAGCGTTTCGATGAATCTGTCTAATGAACGCTGTTCCCTCCGCTGTTGCGAGCACGAGACATTTTTTCTGGGCATGATAGTACCTTTTTGCCTCTTTTGCATGAAAGCCAAGCACCTGATTCACAAGTTGTGCCGTCATTTCATACTCTTCACTCATTATGTAGGTCTTTATAGTTCCCAACCTCCCAGAAAATCTCATGTTCGCATAGAATAGGCGAACTATTTTTTCACAGCTGACTCCCCGAATACTGTAGAGTCCTTGTAGTCCGATTCTGTCGAACATTTCCTTTATCTCTAAGGACTCCCACCCTGAAAATTTTTAATAACAAATGAATGAGACTAGTTCAACGAAATATTGTAGAAACAATTTGTAAGAATAATTGACTCAACTTGTAAAGTCCACCATCTTCGTCAACGACACCTTTCGGTGTACTGTATCCAGCTGATATTGCTCTCGACAATACTGATTGCGAAAGTCATTCGATTGTGAGGCCGATGAAGCTGGCTGTGAGAACCTGAGAGGTGGCTGTGAGGCCCTTGGAGGTACCTATGGAGCTCGTGGATGTGGTTCTGAGGCCCGTGGATGTGACTGTGGGGCCGGTGGATGTGGCTGTGAGGCCCATGGAGATGGAGGTGGCTGTGAGGGCAGTGGAGATGGCTGTGACATCGTTGGCCGCTTCGATGGTCCACCTTCTGACGTCGAATCCTTCTTTCGTTTATAAGCAATTTTATCTGTCATTTTAGTAAAGTCTGTAAATTGAAAAGTTCCAAAATTAGCCACAATAACTCGAACCGTGGCGAAAATCAGAGCCAGGTGAAAATCGGCCTTCACAACCAAGATCGGACGGACTCAATATTTTCGTGTCCGTCTGGGTTAAGGCTGGGATCACCTGGATGGACGGACTGAAATAGCGTCTGTCCGGTTAATCCTAAAAGGTCCGGTTTTGACCTAGGGCTCAGATTTTTGCGTTCTTAACGTTAAAAATTAAACTAAATCAATACAAAAGAAGTAATATATTACCTGATGCGTTTTTCGGTTGAAAATCGTCCAAGATATTTGCAGAGCGTCGAGAGATAAAATAGATTGCGGCCACTGTGAGCTCCATCCGAGCCCTAGAAACGCTTATAATCGATTCACCGTTCGGACGCTATATTTTACCGTCCGTCCGGTACATTCGTAAGTTAGACCGGACGGACGGTGAAATATAGAGTCCGAACGGACTACGTGGCAGCTACGTAGCAGCTTCTTATTGAACGAAAAAGGCGGACTGACGCTATTTTAGTCCGTCCGTCCGGTTGGCGGCCAATATTACGTCAGGACGGACGCAATCCACGTCCGTCCGTTCAGCGTGGTCGGATTTGTCACATTTTTGAAAGTTTATGGTTTAAATTGTTGAAAAATTTACTTTGTCGTTTGAAACGAAGAACACGCATACTTCGTGCCCATAATTGGTAATTTCTCTTTTTTTTTTTCCATTTTTGTCTATAAAAATGCAGAAAGAAATAACTTGGTTTTAATTTTTTTTTTAATATTGTCAAGAACCGGAACCGGAACCAAACCGGAACTTCCGGTTCGGTTCCAGTTCAGTTCCGGTCAGTTTCCCGACCAGTTTTGGCCTCCAACCTCGACATTGAAATCTGATCGGTTCGGTTTTGTTTTCCTCCAAAACCGAACCGATATTTGCCCACCCCTACTTGACCCTATATATTATGCTGTGAATTATTTATATGTCTATACATAAGCATCTTACAAACCCATAAAAAACTTATATAATAAGAACGAAAAACGAACACACTTCCAAACTGTGAATTTCCTAATCGAAAAGCTAAACCAAACGATAACACTCTATTTTATGTAACGATTAAATATACATACATGCAATATGCATAGATATATAAATTAAATACATATACATGCATGTATATAGTGTATGTACACACAGAAGACAGCGATCTAGTGCTTTTTGGCGGCGGGCTCTTTCTGAGAGTTGAAGTAGGTTGCGGCTACCGGGAGGCCTAGATCCAGGTGGCGGGTGAAGTGGCGGGTGTTGAAGTTGGCCCGAGACGGCGGCGGCTGGTTGACTAGAGTCAGAGGAGCCTTTTGCTTGAACAGAAGAAGAATATAGCGATGTATTCCGATGGGTGGGCGTGGCCCTATGTACGGCAGAATCTCCTTCCCTGAAACCCATTTTGAACCTTAATTACTGTCATTGTTACAATGATAAGAGGAAAGACTCTTATTTTGACAAGTGGCGTCCACGTGTCAGTGCTGACGAAGAGTCAATTTTTAACACGCGTTGATCAAACAACTGCATGCAACGCAATCAAAATCTGTATGGATTATAGTTTTGTGTTTTTTTTTTAATATTATTACTATTTAAATTAAGCAGTAGAGAGCAATTAATGTTGAAAACTTGTTAAGCCTGAGGAACGATTAATTGATACGTAAACAAGGTTGAAAAAAAAGGTGACCTTTGATTGGACTTGCTCCTCCAGGTATATCCACCACTATCCTGAAACCACAACAAGAATTATACTCTCTGAGAGAGAGAGAGAGAGAGAGAGAGAGAGAGAGAGAGAGAGAGAGAGAGAGAGAGAGAGAGAGAGAGAACCAATGCACCCATTCTCGCATATGGGGTTCACTAGGGCTTGGAGCATCAGGATCAGTCATTATCTGCAAATCAAACTTCTAAACTCAAAACCAACGTAGAAAGAGTAAGCCCAATTTAGTCAGAAAAGGAAAAAAGGCTAGCCTAAGACATGCATGAAGAAATCCAGGAAAAAAAATGAGAATTTTCCGGCGTATTTTCTCACCAGCCAAACATCAAAAACACACAAGTCAAAAGGAGAGAGAAATCAAACCAGAGTGTAGAGCTCATCCAAATGACCAGGAACGATAAACCTGGGCGGATCAGCAGCCAACGAGGGCTTGATATCACAGCCATTAGTCACGTGCTTAGAACCAAAGTAGACAGACATGTTAGCCACCGGAACAAACATGTCTACGACATCTCCGATAACTCTTCCGACGACGAGAGGATCGACCGAAGTAGCCATTAAAGTGAAAAACTCACTTCCCAGTGGACTGAGAAGATAGGAGGAGCTTAAATAGGAGTGACAAGTTGAAAACTTTATCATGGATTTGTGAAATCTATTGTGCATGCAGAGGCCATCAGAAAAGAGTTTTCAGTGAGGTGTTGACTACACGTGTTCGCAAATCAAAGAAGTAAAACTACCGTTCTCTTGCTTCTCGTTTAGCCAAATGGCAGCATCAGAGCCGTCCGTAACTTTTCATCACCTTCCAGATGCGGTTGATTCAAAGTGAAGAGGATTTCATCATCATCATCATCATTTCATCATCATCTCTTGATAAAGTCCAAATGGATCGAGGATACTTGAAAAGTCTGAAAAGATGGAGCCCACATTACAAAATCAGTGGTTTTCTAACGTAGGGTACAATGTATGTGCGTGGAATTTGAGACACCCAAGTCAAGTCTAGCTACTCTTTCTTTTTCATCAATGACGTAGTATACTCAACGAAGGTTAAAACTAACCTTAAAAAAATACATTCTTTTTCATAATTTAGGGTTAAAAGGTAGATTTTTCTTTAGTTGTTCTCGACTACCAAACTTATCGATCAAATATTTAAATTCGATTGACAGAAGAGTTGTTACAGTTTGCGAAGCTGAATTTTTTTTTACCTGGTCGTAAAGCCTGCGTTATAAATCTTTTCTGTCTAATTCATGTCAAAATAGAGATTGTTAGAGTTCATTAACTCGAACTCTTTTGAATAGAGCTTATCAGCCCACACTCCAGATCTTATTTACTGTTTTACTTTTCACTGTAAATTTATATAAGTTTGAGTTATAAAATTTGCATTTGTATTTTGGTGTTCATAACAATTATTCTCCTCCACCCGCGGTTTTTCTATGCTAAATTTGTGTTTGATTTTCATATTTTCTTTTTCAATCTCATGTTAGATTCTAACAAGAGCCAACCAGATTGAAGATAAGAGGTCGGGGCATATTTATTAAATTTGTTGGCAAAAAATAATTGATGATCATTTTAGAAAAGTAACTCAAATGTATTTTGCCGACTTGATATTCGGGCGAAGTCCAAACTAATATTTTGCAAAAGGCAGCCTAGTTGAACCGTTTAAGGAAAGTGGACCAGGCTTATGCCGTGCCAAGGCCCAGGTGAACATCACAAAAGAGGGCATGGAACCTCTTCCATGGCATATCACATTCAATACAAAACTGCAAAATTTCATTTTTTTTGGGGGGTATTAAAGTTTCACCTTACAAAATATTTATGACAATTTACATATTTTTGATAGAAAAATGGTGTAAAAACACTTGTTTAGAAACCAATAAGATATCCTTGAGGTTGCACTAACTAGTAAATTACGCTGTCCATAAAAAACCTATATTGAAACTCTGATCAACACTAAACACGTAATCTCAGCAGGAAGGAATATCTTGAGGAGGAGGGAAGATGGAATTGAATTTTCCGGGACCATTTCCGACGATAAGAGCAGTTGCAAGTCCCCATGAGGTATGCTCTTCAAGATGGCAATGGATGAACCAAACCCCTGGATTGTCTGCCTTCATTCTTATTGCTGCCCACCCACCGGTCGGAACAGCCACCGTATTTCTCTCCGGTGGGTCGACGAGGTTGTATTTCACCGGATCCTTGGCGACGTCAAAGTTTCCTGGCCCACTTCCGACCACGAAGAAGTTATGTCCATGAACATGAATCGGATGATTCTCGATGTTGAGAAAACTCGTACCTTGGAAAACAATCTCTAGATTAGTACCATAAGGTACCCTCATTAGCTTTGTGCCAAATTCAGCGTTCATATTCTCCGTTAACGGATCGACTCCGGTGAAGTCAAATTTGTTCGGCGGGTATTCTGGAAAATTCGAGGAGTAGGTAGTCGATGTGATGTTCTTGTAATAACATTCCAATATCGAAAATGTCGGTCGGACAAACGATTGATTATTCATGGATGCGAAAAACCTCTTTCCATTATAGCCCTTGCAAATCTTGTTGGGTGGACAATCTTGGAGGTTTAGACTTATGGTCATGACTACTCGCCTGTGTATTGTTTTAGGCACGTTGCACGGATACTGAGTAGATCCGAGGCTTCGGAGTTTTTTCGAAAATGACGTAGTAAAGGTATCATCCTTCATTTTAGGAAGGTTATTAACAACGAGATTATGAGGGACATTATTCGTAGGGGGCTTAAACTTATCTTGCTCCATACGATTAGTATATTGCAAAAAGCCTAATGTGGTAGAGTTGTTGAAAGGAAAAACAGAAGTCAAATATGGCCTAGCAGCCATCGGAAACATGGAAGAGGAGTCGGGAACTTGGTTTGTGGTGATCAAAACGGTGGTGGTTTGGCCGGGAGCGATCATGATGGCTGTCGTATTAAAGGGTTTAGTGTAAACCCCATCGATCTCCACTACTGTCATAGTGTGTTTCTCAATTGCAAAGAAAAGTTCATCATTCAGAGCTGCATTTATGATTCTAAGCATGTAGTTTTTCCCGGGTTCAACTATTTGGATCAAAGTATCTGCAAATTTTAAAATTTGAACATCGAACCAAAAACGTTAGCAATACATAAAACATAATGTTTGTCATAAAACTAAATCATCATCCAACATTGTAACGTTCTTTTACCTTTGTTAGAGCAAGGATAGAGAGGACCTGGAAAACCATTAATGGTGTATGCATTTGAACTATCAGGACCTGCTCCACTCACCATCATCTCTTCTTCGACCGCCTCGATCGGTCTATTCCACCATTCACCTTCAATTAAACATATTTTCATCGGTAAACTCAACTTACAATAACGTAATCTGACGTGACACTTATCACTTATGATAAGAAAATTGACAATAAAAAATCGAAAAGGGTATAAAAAAATTACCAAAAATGATAGGGAATTGGGCATGGATGGGAGGAGAAGAAAAGGGAAAAGGGAGATTAGGGTAGATGATAAAAGCTCCATGAACAGAGGCACGTTGCCAAGAATGATGGGCATGCCACCAAAGAGTGCCTCTTTGGTCAATCACTTTAAACCTGTAAGTGTAGGACTGCCCTTCTTTTATAGGGCACTGTGTTATGTAAGCTGGTCCATCTGCCCATCCTGTCCTTAATTGCTTGACACCATGCCTGAAAATTTACCCTTTTTTACATGCCCATTTTGGTAAAATTCAAAAATATATTATATTATTGGTAAGAATTTCTACTTCATAGCATCTTTTTTATAAAAGATAAATTATTAATAAAAATCCTAAACTACATGTTAATAACAAATAAAATTTAAACTATATTTATTAACAAAATAAACTTTAAACTACGTTCGTTAATAATTCAAATGTTTGCGGTTGTCTTTAGTTCAAATGTGGTTGCCCACACTTGAAAATTGGTGCAAAATGCACTGAAGAACGAACAATCTCGACTTTACGCGGTCACCCACAGTTAAAATGCAGTCATCCACATTTGGAATGAGTGCAAAATCCACTGGAAAACAGGCGTCCTCAGTTCATACGGTCGAATGCGCTTAGATTTAACGGCAGAATGGTTAACTTGTTAACATATAATAGTTTAAGGTTTGGTTTGCCACTGACCTTATAATTTGAAAGATGAAATTTTCATTAGTTGTTGTAGCAAATATTTCTAATAAATCGAACTTAGAACTTACAATCAAACGTGAATTTAGTTTTGGATGGTGATAAATCCGAGAAATTTGGAACGAAAGACTTACCAATGGATGGTAGTGTTTGTAGAGACAAGATTAGTGACCTTTATTTCAACATTATCACCTTCATGGACTGCAATGTTTGGCCCTGGATACTCTCCATTCACAGTCAGAACTGGCTTTCTATGGCACAATCGCGTCACTTTCTTCCACTCAACCTTACACAACAAAAACAGAAAGCAAATACTAAGTAAATTATTAAGAGCACTCGTCTGTCTATGAAAAATAGGTTAATGGAGCTTACATTAAACTGAAAACGTTGAGTTTCTGCAGAAGAAGAGAATGGTAAAGACGCCATTACAGAAGTGATGAGTAATATCAGCAGAACATGGTCAGAGAGCTTGAACAAACCCTCCATTTTCATCAACTTAGGTTATGCACTTTCTCAAGAACATTATCTGTTTATATATATACTTGGTTTTTGTCCTTTTTTAAATCGCCATTTTGATTCTCATTGATTTCGTGCACTGCCCACAAATATTCTCCCAGTATCATTTAGCAAAGAGGGTTGTTGGGGGCAGGCGAATATGACATACAACATGTAGGTTGTAGTTCTACATATTCTCCTTCAATTCTTTCTCCAATTTTTATTTATTTGTTTGTTTAAAAAAGTTAGTTTTCACATGGGAGATTTGTCCATTTTGTCATCAACCCTAGTTGTCATTTATTAGAAATGATTAGTTTCTTTTATGATTGGGGATTGGGTAAAAAAGAACAAAAGAGTGGGTTGGTTTGATAATGGGTGGCCAAGGTATAGTTGAGATTTTTTTTACACCATGTTCCTCTTAGCTTCCTTTATCTTATATAGCAACTGATTTTGCAAGGACGAGAATGATTGCGAGCTTAGTCAATATCAAAAGAATTATGAAATCTTGCGTCAATTCAAAAGATGGAAGATATCAATACATAAAATGACCCAAGTGTGACGAAAATGATGGAACAAAGTCATCGATTTGTTTCAAAACGCATACATTTTTTTTCCAAAACGTCAATGGTGGACTGCACATTCAGGCAAGTATGAGCCGTTGTCGTAGGTCTTACAAATGTAACGTACATACGAACGACCTCTCATCTGTACCTCTATTTTTCATAATGAAATTCTCTCTTTTGACCGTCCGACACAAGATTTTTCACGTAAAATTTTAGTGTTTATTGTTCATTTTTCTTTTTTTATTCGCATTTAATTATTATAATATGCACTAACAAGCTAAATAGAACACTTTTTCTTAGATTCAGCAACAACAAAACTCAAACTATAATGCATAATATCATGAACTCACAAATACAATATTGGTTCTCCGGGAGATGGAAACAGAGAATTATTCATACAAAAACGTGTTTTATAAAACTATTTTCACATTAAAACACTTGGTAAATAGTAATGAAGACGATTTGCCTAAAACAAATCGTCTTGTAGTTTTTAGTGAAACTTTGGACCATGGTGAAAAAAGGCAAAGCACAGCTCATACGCTCTCCACATTCTTCCAAATTTAGATCACAAGTTGCCAGTTGGAAGGAAATCAAACGTGAAGAGATTTAGCCTGCTGAGACAACTCATCTACTGCCTCATCATCATTCACCTCAGCACTTGAATCATCCTATGCAAAATTAAGAAATTTAAACACCCAATAAAAACTAGACAACACATCATCTCTCGGGTTGTGTAAATCAACATACGTTTAACCGTAAGAATGAACAAAAAGAGAAACTTACCACTGAATCCTCGCTCGGTTTCACGCCTATACAAGTGGATGCACTAATGCTGGCACTTTTGAGTAAGCTTCTTGAACCGCAACTTGGCTGAGTAGGTCGTCCTGCCTCGTCTTTTTTATTTTGAGAGCTGTCTGATTGCTGTGAACTTGGGGAAGTTTGAAGGGTCATAGCAACAGAAGCAGCACTTCGCCCTTCGCAGTTAGTGTTTTGCTCATCAGCATCATCCTTGGGTACAAAAACCCGCCCTCTACAGTTGAAAACCGATAATGGTTTGAAAAATTGGGATGATAACTAGCTGATCCAATTGCCAAATGAATGGAAAAAAATATAGAAAAATACGAGAACACTTGCTAACTTTTGAAGTCCCTGACTATCAACAAGAGTAAGTTCAGGACTTCCAATTCATGTCATAACACCAGCAGCGAAAGTCAGTCTCGAATGATTTTCTCACTATTGCTTTCTTTTATGTAACATTCAATAATAGCAGTTTTGATGAGTGTTATTTCTTTTGATGTATCATAAGTAGATTGACCATAATATTTACTTTTAACTAAATAATCCAAAAACATTTTTTTTTTTTAAAATAGCATTCATATACACTCCGTTGCTAATATCAAATTTTCAAGAGAGAATCCAAGTATCAAAATCCAGTAATATTTAAACATCAAGGTTTTGCTCAACAAATAAGATGGATAACCAATTTTTAATTCTAACAATTTTCACGCTTAACATGCCTAAATAATCACCCTGCTCAATGATAGATGATCATTGATCTTGACTCAGAACATATAAATACAATAAATACAATATTTTCCATCCAATTTCAACACAAGACGGTGCTATAACATGTCTTTTAATATATGAACTAGCTATTAGATTTATATCATTCTAGAATAAATGCATATCAAGCGTCTTCGAAAAGCTTACCTTGGTAAGGAAGCGTGTTGCCTTTGAAGTGGACTGCTTCGTTCTCCTTTGCCGTAGTTCTCCTCTAAATGTGCAAACTGCCGTTTGAATCGGTCGACCCCACTGAATAGACAAATTAGGAAAACGAATTACCAATCAATAAGACTATTAAGGAAATTTCAAATGAAATTTTTTACTAGAAATTTACAAATTAGTTCAATATATAACAAATGCATCACCATGGATCTTTGAAATGGAAGCTCAACATTTACTTAATTACAAGTTGCAGAATGAATCAGAGACCCATATCTCTGGACTCCGAAACTATAAAGCAGGCAGATGCTATAAAGAAAATGTTATCCAAAAATCGCCTTTCATGATTCATCAACCTATGAGAAATCTAAGTACGGAACTAAAATGAAAATTCAAGGATTAAAAGAGTAAAAATACGATGCAACATGAGGAGCAATCATTTTGTTATCATCTGTTAAACCAACTTCAAGTCTGCGAGTTGTTGACTCATAAGGTTAACTGTTTCAAGAATCACAAATCGAACTTCCCAAGGTTCGAATCCTATCACCTTTATGTTTTATAATTCGATTTTCCTTTTAAGTTCTTGAACGACTTGTACAATATTTATTTTTTTCAGACAAATGCAGAGAGAAACAATAAGTAATTGCTTTATTTTTCAAGAGAAAATACTCGAAACTAGGGAATTTTTTCAAAGAAAAAAACACCAGCAATGAGATTAATGCGAAGTGATTTAGCTACATAGAGTCATAGACCTTAATATAACTTCATTAAATAATGTGGGCATTGAGGGAGAGAGAACCAAAAATGTATGTCATCAAGTCCAAAAACTTATAAAACCCCAAAGAAAGTGCATAAGCCATGCTATGAGCTCTTTTTGTCAAATTTATTGAATTTAACACCCCTAGCTCGCTGAATCACTTTTAGTACTCTTGCATATGCATGGAAACTCAGCTTATACCCAATTCAAGATCATTTATCATATCATCCAACCAATCTCTGGATCTTAAGCCCTTAGTGTCTGACCCTTAAAACATATCCCCCTTTATCCCCCTTCATTTTTCTCACAGACAAAAATATCGTCCATGTTTGGAGGAAACGAAGACAAGACCAAGAATATTCATCAACACACCCGAGACAGCACCTAAGCTCTAAGATCTCATTAATTTAGAGGTTAGGTTGAGATTTTCCATCCTGACTCTCACATTATATTTTTGTTTTATATGCTTGCATCTACTCTCGACAAACATCAGGACCATGGAAGTAATATAATTGATGATCAATAAAGAGAATACAGTTCAAGAATATGCTAATAATCTACCATTGAGACAATAGCTAACCTGGGGTACATGAAGCTAGTTTGTTCGCCACCACGAACATACTCCTTCAGCATCTGAGGGTGATACTCTAAAATCTGTTTACTTTCAAACAAGATTTATAACAAATAATTAAGATTGATGTCGCAATAAACACTGCAGTAGAGAGACTCAAAGTTGCAAGGTATCATACTTCTCGATAGATTAACTCCCTAACATCATCTTTCGTCAATTTCCTTCTTTCAAAGTCAAACTCGAGTTTTGAAATTGGTTGAGCAGTTGGTTCGCGGTTCGCATTTGCCAAACCATGGAAGTAAGGATCCGTCAGTGCCTGAATGCATCAGCAAATAAGCATTTCGTTTCTAAAAATGCAGAACAGATAGAGTTGAAAAGTAATTTATTGAGTGAATCATGCATCTTACTAACCTCATCAGCCGTCGGACGATCTTTAGGATCAAATGCAATCAAGCGCTCCAGTAAGCGAAGAGCCAGTGGATCAGCATTAGGGAACTTTTGTGAGAAAGGAACTGGTCGTTTCTTCCTCATATTACTAAGATATCTCCTTGCCTTTTCATTTCGAATCTTTGAAGATTTTTCATAAAAGAAAGAAGTACAGAAATTCAGAATGAGATCTATAATCACTGTCAGCATCAAGAAAAAAAAAAGAAACTCAATGCAAGAACAACCATGCAAGGTTACCGCAGATGATTACAGAAACTAATTAGGTTACTTTTCAGGAGCACACAAAAAAAACACTAAAGAAGAACGAAAATAAACTAACCTTAACAAGTGATTCAGATGGAGGAGTGCCAAGAAGATCAGTAACGAGATCCAATTGGTGAACCACGTTTTTTCCAGGAAATAAAGGTTTTCCTAAAAGCATTTCAGCAAAAATGCATCCTATGCTCCATATATCTATGGCAGGAGTGTACTGCAGACCAAAACAAATGTAACAAGACATGTTTCAGCAGTTTACATATAGCGTGTTGTCAGACTAATGCAATCTGGACAAATATTCTAGTTAAAATGGAAAATAAAATCAATGGACAGAAACAAAGTGATTATTATGAGAAGTTTGCCTCCAAGAACACGGGCTAACAGCAGGCAGCACAAATATGAAAATGATGAAATTGAATTCAGAGGAGAAAACAATGGGAGAAGAGCAATGAAAAATGAAGTCATACAAAAGCTTTGTGAATTCATTAAAAAATCCCATAGAAAAAAAAAACAAAAAATTTTACGCCACGACAAGAAAAAGTAAACATATATTCCTTCAGTGGCCTAAGCGTCCCGAAAGAACATAAAAAATAAATACTCTGTATTCTTAAAGATATGAATCAGCTAACCTTTGAGAAAAATGAACCACAAAGTTCAGGAGCACGATACCAACGAGTTGCAACATAATCCTTCATGAAGTAGGAGTATAGTTAGCCTATCAAATCATAGGGATTCTCTTCAAATATTGAAGAAAAGCAAAAATATAACTTGCAGACAATTATGAAGAAAAAAACTTACGGTCCAGAATATAGCTGAAGGAGCATCATTAAAAGCTACACGAGCAAGACCAAAATCACATATCTTCAGTTTGCAGTCAGCATTTGCAAGAATGTTCTTCGGTTTTAAATCGCGATGAAATATATTTGCTGCAAGAAATTAGTAAGTTAATCGCCAGAAAAGGAGAGAAGCCAGTAGAATTTCAGCACTAACCTGAATGTATATACTTCAAACCGCGAAGAAGCTGGTACAAGAAAAATTGAAAATGCTCAGGAGCAAGATCATCATTTGCCCTAATTACTTGGTGCAGGTCAGATTCCATCAACTCGAAAACAACATAGATATCTCGGAATTCCCGTCGTGAAGGAGGAAGCATAATGTGCTTTATTTCTACGACATCTGGGTGATGAAGTAATCGAAGGAGCTTAATTTCCCTCAGAATACGCGTGGCATCAGAGACATGCTCAAAAACATCATTTATTTTCTTAATAGCAACTCTTTCCCCAGTGTGGGTATCAATGGCAGAACCAACAATGCCATAGCTTCCTTTGCCAACAACTTCTTCGATTTGGTATTGGTTTGCCTCTCCGTACTCTGTGAAGAACTCTTTTTCTAATGCAACCTACAAAACAATTGAAAAATAAAACCTTGTTGATCATAAAGAAACGTGCAAATATTAGAGAACTGAACAAATTTCTATTGAATCATCTGAAAACAAAAATGGTAATCAGAGAACTAACATGATCTGATAAACTTCAAGAATCATGACAGGAAAGAGCTTCAAAACATGTTCTAACAATATTCAGTGAATTAGAATCATACCCTCCTGAATGAACTTTAAATCTCATCTCCCGTCTAGTACATCTATCAAGTTTTTTCTTGGTCAAAAGTAACTATTTCCACTACATAGCAGGTCCATTGTTTTGCACTTTTCCAATTTGAAGCAGAATAAATGCAACTCCTAATCCCAATATAAATCTTCTAGCAATTAGATTTTCCTTCAAACAACTGAAAAATGAATTTCGTTTTTTCCCTTTTTTAGATGTCCATCGAAAAAACAAAACAAAGACAAAAATCCATGTGAGAACGAGGGATCGCAAAGCAAGAAGCAAAGATCTAAGGAGAATCAGAGTAAAAACCTTCTTTTGAGAATCCATTGCAGTAGCAGCAGCTTTGAAATGGTCCCGATAAGGAACTTTAATAAGTTTCAAACCAGAGCTAACAAAGACGTCGTCTTCATCGAATTGCCCTTCAATTTCTCCTCCTCGTTGCTTTTGTTCTTCTCCATAGAAAGCGAATGAATGGGCGTGCAGATCGCTCGGGAACAAATGGCTGCCAGTGTTATTACCATCAATATGCCTGTTAGCGTCAAAATCGGAAGATGTAGCAGCAGACGTTGCATTACGACGTCGAAACCAGCGACGAACACCGTCCACGAACGTTCTACTACCCATTAAAATCACTTCTATTTCGGTTTGAATTGATTACCAGCCAACCAATTTTCTGCTCCTCTCTCCCTCTAGACCAAAATAGTCAGCAGAGATCTGGGAAGAAAGTGTTACACTGTGGACTGATGATTTGAGAAGACTTTTTAATTTCCAAATTCATGAAATTAAATTATTAACTCTGTAATTAAGAGCTGGTCCATAGTAATTTTAATTTCTTTGTTAAAGTTTTTCAAATGTTTAATTTTATTTTTAGTTAGAACTTGGCAAGTTTCTAAATTTAACAAAAAAAATTGTCGTTTATCTTTGCTTTTATCCATGTTAATTGTTTAAGCTAAGAAATAGCTTATAAATGTGAAAACCCACAATGTAATGACCCAAGTGTGAGGATTCAGTCCATATCAATGGAGATGCACAATTTCACAATTTTTGAGAAAGTGAAAATTGCATGATGTATAAGTTTAGTTCTCCTCCTTACATAGAACAACGCGTTTTGAACTAAATCTAAAAATAAAATCGTGCAGGTTTCGATCCAAAGAGAATAATTTTGTACTTAAAAAACTGAATACGTTACAATAAAAAATCTAATAAGAATCAACTTGACTAATTAATATTCTTATTAGCAAAAATGAGATGTTTTGTTGCTACAAGCATGATAACGTGAATAATAATTTTAATTGTTACAATCGTCAGTTAAACTTATTGATGAAAATGATTAAACGGCCCTTTAAAATAAAAATGAAACTATACAAATCTAATTGAAAAAATTAAAATGACGAACTTTAACTCAAACAATTAGGGCTAAGAACACCTCAAATGTGACTTATTTGATAGTCCTAACAATGGAAGCGTGACCCGAGGTGACAAGTGAAGCAACGTGCCGGTTTAGACAAATTTTGAGTTGTAAAAAAATAGTTTAGAGTGTCAAATGTCTATAACGAAAGTTATCTTATTAAAAAATGATATATCGTTATACCAAACGTGTTTTTGCTATCACTAGTCATTTCGAACGTGCACTAGATGCAACAATGATGACCAAAAAGATACAAAATAAGCTATCTAAGATCTCAATACATTCAATAGATCGACCTCCACCGCGTATTTTCTCGCTTTCAAAATCATTAAATATCACAATAACAAATTTTTGTACATATTCAAATTTTTCGTCGAACAAAATTGCATACGATCAATTTGAAAGCAACAAGCGATTCAAACACATGAAATGCAAGTTCTATAGTAATACTATATATATTACTACACATTTACGTTTAGCACGTAAACGTATAGATAGTAGACCAAAAACACGATTGTCTCGACATGTCAAAACACGAGAAGAAAAGTAAGATTGTTTCTTTATAAGCCTTTGGAGCCAGGAAGGTCAATCCATTGCAATTGAAGTTCTACTTCGCCACATTCGACGTTTCGGAGCCTAAGACAAAGGTCTTGAACTACTTTCCCATCTTTCCATAAAATTGAGCTTTCTTCCGATAGGCAATTTTGTCTGCTCGGTTGAACTCTCGAGATTATTGTCCCGCTCGGAAGCCCTCCCAAGTTCATCTTCAATGCTTCTATATATGGTCGGATGTCGAACTCGACCTCCCCCATTTTGTCGTCCATGCTAAACGTGTCGTGGTCGTACACTGTCTGCACATTGAGAATTTTTTCGCGCAAAAAATTAAACGAAACCACTAGAGAAATCTATTATCACACAATACGAAACATCATCGTATTATTTGAAAATGTGTCAATTATAAAAAAGTTTACCAGCTTGACCGGAAGACTAGGGTCAGTGACAGAGAGAGTTAGATCTTCGTTCCATTCTGGGTTAACATCTTTCTTGATCACACGGGTCTTCAATTTCTGCATTAATTTGTATGCCTATCAATTAGTGATTATATCATTTCCTCTGCAAATTTATTGCTCTGGTTAAGAAACTTGCCTGTTTGCCCATCTTGACGACGGCGTATGGATCGCTGCTTCGGACGTCACGAACGGCCAGATTTATGCCGCGTTTGACTCGGATCCTAAGCAACCCCAAGAGGCTGTCCATCAAGGATGACCGGCCACCGGTTTGTGGACTTACCGGAGAATCCACCATGACTGTAGATTCAATCTCTGAAGTCCGACAAACCCCACAAAACGAAGACAATCGTTTTGAAAGAGGAAAAAAAAAGAATGAGAAATTAGTAGCCGGTAAAGAAACTCTCTCTGTTGGGGCCGCAGTGAGATGGGGCTTCTGGTTAACGAACCAGAGAGAAAAAGAGAGGAAGAAGGGTGGCCGGCAAAAACCAGGGGGAGAGAAGACGAATATAGGAAGAGACGAGGCCGTGAATTCCGTTGGTTTTGGCTCGTTTGTTTGAACAAGCGAGTAAACAGCTCAATGTAATGTTATTTTTAGTAGTATTATTAACTTCAATTTTGCCCTCCAATTTTGTGATTTAATAATGGCACACTATAAGATTATAATATAAATATAACTGCTATCCGCATTAAATTTTGCAAGTAGGACATTTTATTTTATTATATTAAAATATTTATTAATTTATCATATAATTATTGATACAATAAATATAATAAATTAACTATTTATAATTTATTACATTAATAATTATTTGACACGTCAGCAAATATTTTAATAGAAGAGAATAAGCTAAAACGTAACATTACAAAATTTTAAATTAAAAGTGAATAGTAGTAATATTATCTTAAATAAAAGAAAACTAATATAAGTAGACAAACCAAGTAGGATTGTTTGGAATTATTTACAGACAACTTTAGATTTAATGGTGCTTACAAAAAAATTATTAAAACCAATGAACATTAAAGGATGAGTTTAAATTGAAACACTCCTTAAACTAAAAATATTAACAACTAAAATTTTAAACTATAAAATTTTACGCCTAGAACGGGGGGCCGATCACCTCCCGTTCTGTGACACTGGACGTATTGGATCGGAGGGTCGGTATGGGAGGCAGGAACCCTCCATCCAACATGCACTGCACATGATTGGAGAAGGGGAGTCCCTGCTCCCCTCCCCCCAAAGACCTCCCGTTTCTGCCTATCTATTTTAGAGGTATTCGGGAACGGGGGGTCGCCACCCAAAAATGACCCTCTGTTCCATGTCTTTCCATTTTAGAGGGTGTTGGGGAACGAGGGGTCACGGCCCTGAAACGGCCCCCCGTTGTTGGCCATATTGTTTGGTAAGATTGAGAACGGGAGGTCGCCTCCCTAAAATGGCCCCCCGATTTCAATTATTTTGTGTGAAAATAGAGGGGTCGTTCTCAAGAACGGGGGACCGATCTCCGACACTATATAAAGAAATAGTCTTCTATTTTCAACCCCCAGTTGGCAAAAACACTAAAATATCTCTAACATTTTCTTGTTCAGACGAATTTTCTCTGTATTAGCGATATCGATGGATTCTTATTCGAGTAGATCGGTTGATTTAGAAGAGACAACAACTTGTGATGACAATATGGACTGGTATTCGTACTATACACCCATATATGGTGATCTTTAGACAATCAATCACCTAGAAGATAATGAAAAAATAGAGGTGCAATTGACATCGAAAACTCTAGACGATGAGCTTCGAACATCGGTTGACTCGGAGGATGATGAATTGGAAAACATACTGATAATAGAAGAAATTTCGATAAGGTTTTATCTGGGGAAAAAATATAGTTCTTTAAAGGTAATTAGAGAAGAAATAGTAGAATATGCTCTGAATAATAGTTATGAGATCAAATTCATTGAAAGTGAATCTAGGCGACTGCCGGACGTGTGTGAAGATGGATGTAATTAGCGACTGCATGGTTTGAAGATGCAAAATGAGCTTACGTTTCAAATAAAGCGTTTCAACGATTCTCACAACTGTTCAAGGGAAATTGAAAATCGACACGCTACTTCAAAATAGATGACAAATTATTATTTGGATAGGTTTAACAGTCATCCTATCTAATTATCGAGACAATGAAGAAGAATTTAAATGTCAACATTACATCAAGTTTTGCTAGAAGAGTAAGAAGTGAAGCTTGAAAACTTAATGAAGGGAAGAGTGATGAACAATACAAGCTATTGTGGTCGTACGCAAAAGAAATACGTATATCAAATCTCGGTAGCACATTGGGCCTACAGACTTACTTGGTGGGCTCTGTCGATAATGAGTCATGTGTATTCGAAAGAATGTATATGTGTATGACTGCTTGAAAGACAGGTTTGCTATAGTATGGTTGACCTATTATCTGTTTGGATGATTGTCATCTAAAGGGCCGTGTCCCGGCCAATTACTGACAGCCGTCAGCATTGATGACAACGATGAAATATATCCCGTTGTTGTTGCAAATATGTAATCAGAGTGTATGGACTCATGATGTAGCTTTTAAAATTATTGAAGGAAGACCTACAGACTGAATCGGGATACAGATGGATATTTGTTTCGGATCAACAAAAGTTATAATGCATTTTCAATTGTTCTTTCAAATATTGGGGCGTTGTTGTAGAGATGTTAAACGAGCGAGCTGCTCGCCAGCTCGCTCGCTCGACTCGTTACTGTAGCGGGCCGAGCTTGGCTCGGCTCGCTACAGTAACGAGCGAGTTTAGCTCGAGTCACACAGGCGAGTCGAGCCGAGCTTGGACATCCCGGCTCGCGAGCCCGTGAATGACCGGGCTCTACGAGCCTGCTCGCGAGTTCGCGAGCCAGCTCGACGAGCCTGCTCGCGAGTTCGCGAGCCAGCTCGACGAGCCTGCTCGCGAGCCTGCTCGCGAGCTGGCTCGTCAACGGAAGCCCAGCTTGGGTCCTGCGGCGAGCGCTGAACCCCCTCTAACGCGGCGACACCTGACCATCGATAATCTCAGGCTCTTGCTACTTCAAAGCAAGTGTCGACACCTATTCAAAGCAAGTGTCGACACCTAACATAACAGGTCGACACCTATGTGATTTTAAAAAAATACATCGAGAGCCGAGTAGTCGCCCCACTGGGCGAGTGATCGGCTCTCGTTTAAAAAAAAATAGAACTAGAGCCTATCAGTCGCCCCAAGTAGGGCGATTGATAGGCTCTTGTTCTAATCGCCCCTAGTTTAAAAAAAATTTAAACAGGATAGGCAGTGGCCGATGAGGTAGATGCACCCTAGGGTCCAGCTCAATGGTATTTTTCATTTCACTGCAAAGCTTTTTACTCAAATACGGTTCAATTTTCTCACCTTTGTCGATCGGATTCATTTTCCGGGCCAGTGGTGGATTTGATGTATGAGTTTATGAACTTGAATTGATCGTGAATACGTGTTAATGCCGTTTAGTTTTACAGGGACCGAGGAAGAAGATTCTTCTTGCTCTCTTGCCCCGCATCAGACGCCAGCCGAACGCCAACAGTGGAGTCTAATGCAGGGTTTATTCTCAATCAAGGAAGAAAGGGGTTGTTGTTTGTATATTAATTGTTGAATTCGTTGATTAAGCAAATGTTAGAAACAGAGTTCGCTAATTGTAGGGAAGAACGGGAGGAAATCTACTGCTTTATTCCGCCTCTTCAACGGGTGTGTAGTTGTGAAGCCAACTGTTAATAGCATCTTAAGATCTTCTGATTTGTGTTTGTGGTTGTTTTTCAAAAAAATAAAGTAATCTCGTTGAAAAGTTCAGGTGAAGATGATGAACACGAATGAGATCAAGGACGTAATTTACAGAAAAATCATGCAGGAAAACAGAGAACAGAGAGTTGGAGGATTACATGAATGGGAACTATTAGAAGGCTTTCACAGGACGATTACTCAGGGGAGGCTTGGAATGACCTTCGCTTTTTGCACACTCTTTCCCATTCCTCTTAGCCAAACCAACGAGAAACCTATCACTTATTGCCACGTTGACCGCGTTCAAATAGTGTATTAGCTGGCATCCACCTCATCACTCCCCCTCCACCTCGTTATATTTATATTTCCACGCGCTCTCTTCCTCTCAGTCACTCCTCAGTCTTTCTCCTACTTCCTCCCTCCTCCTTTTCGCTTCTGCACAATGCAATTCTCCTTCCCCAAACCACCGCACATCGACTGAGCTTCCTCCGGAAGACCTCCCAATTATAATTGAATTTGTAGATATATTTATTTTAAATTTAAGTAATTATAGTAAATTTTATGATATATTTTAGACTTTAGTTATACAATCGAAAATTTTTATTAAATATAATTATAAGCTCAGTTCGTTAAGCTCGGCTCGTTACGCTCGTTGGGCCGGCTCGGCTCAGCTCGTTAGGCTCGTGGCTCGCGAGCCGGCTCGGGTTGAAAATTTTTTTGATCAGCTAGTTTGGTTCGGCTCGTTAAGCTCGGCAGGCTCGTTAGGCTCGGCTCGTTTGGCTCGGCAGGCTCGGTGAGCCGGGACTTTCTCGGCTCAGCTCGGCTCGACTCGCTCGTTTAACATCTCTACGTTGTTGTAGTTATATTATTTTATGTTGACTCATGTTCTTTCAAATACCAGAGGTTGTTGCCTACTGTTCAGCAGGAGTTACGGTCAGCCGACCACCACTACTGTCTCCGGCATATGTACGCATATTTCAAAAACTAATTTCGCGGCAGAGTATACAAAGATGCAATGTGGAATGCGGCCAAGACAACCACAACTCTTCATTTCGAGATAGAAATAAGGAACTTACATCAGATAAACTCGGATGCCCACACATATCTTCGAGGCACAAACCCTAGATATTGGGTTAGTCATGGATTTTCTTTGATTCCCAAGTGTAAATTAGGATTAAATAATTCATGTGAGTCATTCAATGCAGTTCTATTACTTGTTAGGGACAAACCGATTCTGACCATATTCGAGATGATTCAAAAGTGCTTGATGACTAGGATTGTCAAAATATATGAGAAGTTGGACTCGTTAACAGATGTCTTGTGTCCCCAGATGAGAAAAAAATTTGTAAAACTAGAACGTGCAGCTCGAAATTGGAGTGCTAGATTTGCGGGAGCTGCACGATTTGAGGTCAGCAACGGCAACGAACAATATGTTGTGGACATGAATACGTGTGTGTGTGCAACTGTTACAGGTGGGAGCTTACTGGAATCTCATGTGTCCATTCCAATTATTGTATTCATTTCATGATACTAGCACCAAAAAATTATGTTCATCAATACTATCACCAGAGAACTTATCTCCAGATGTACTCACACTTCTTTCATCTTATTAGTGGCCAACACATGCGACCGCCGGTACAAAATATGAATCAAATTCTTCCGCCCATAAAAAAAGCGCCAATCTGGTAGGTCGAAGAAGAAAAGAGTGTGATATGTCGATGAGCCGTCAAGTTCGACAATCACTAGGAAGAACTCAACGATGTCGTGTGCTATTTGTCGGCGTCAGGGGCATAATAGTCGCACTTGTTTTAGCAGGGGATTCACTTCAGGCGTTATCTGCTTCAGCTTCGCAAGACACATTTATGAATTTCCACACATTTGAAGGGACGCAGGTAGATTTTAACACATTTTGCTCATAAACTGTAACGACCCCTTTTCCCAGTAAGATATTGTCCGCTCTGGGGATTGGGTCGTAACACAATATCCTCCCCTCACGACTTTGTTTAGCGAGGACTTCCCAGTCGGTCACCCAATCTGGTACTACTCTCGCCGAAGCACTTTCAATTTCGGAGTTCTTATGAGATCCGTTGCCAATTGTGCTCCAAAACGCGTCTTACTATCTTGGGAGAGTTTCCTTACATATGTTTCATTTCCATATACTTCCCCAAGCAATGTGGGATTGTGACGACCCCCCCTCTTTACGACCCAGGATTCGCCTATACTCGAGTCCGAGATCCACCCGCAACCCAAGGTTTGCCCCGCAGTCGTACTCATACGTACACATCCTGGTCATCACAGTCACCCGCCCTCGGGAGCCCAACGTCCCCATTGGCCACATTTTCGGTTAGGTACAGGCTCTGATACCATTTTTTGTAACGACCCGTCACCTTCCGGCTTGCCCGCGCGGACATACCGTCATCCGGGTTGCGGTTCGTGCAGCCATCGTACTCATGACCTTCTCTTCCCTAGAAAGGGAGTTTTTGCCTTCCCCACCACTTGAACCCAGGACCTCCAGGCTTAAGTACCATGGGCTACAAGTGGTAGTACCACTTGAGCTGGAAGGTGACAGGTCGTTACATAAACACACTTTCATTATTGTCTAATATAGTTTTCATTATGTGCATGAATCTTCTACACACGACAGAGACAGAAATGTATGACAGAAATGTATGACTCCCTCATAGCTAGCTTCAAACAATTCCTGCATATTTAAATCACAATTTTATAACCAACAACTAGTTCTAGATAATTAAGTATCACTCAAGTACAATCATAAAGTAAAGTACAATCATACACCACATAGCATAGACTAAATGACAAACACAAATTAAAGTACAATCATAATACTCATAGCATAAATTAAAGTACAAATATAAAGTAAAGTATATAAAATATAAACTACGGTAGGACATCGTCGTCATCTTGCTCCACCTAATTCATGAGGGAGACGATTAAATACGCTAGACGTAAAGGAAAGAAAAACCTATCATGTTAGACATGTGGGCATGTGTTGTCTCACATCTATAGAACCAAAACAAACGGTCCTGTATAAATATGAGGATGATTCTTTCGCTCATTGAGCTAATTTTTGGAGTAATTTCTACCTCATTCGCTTTTAGTCATCACTTTGCAAACAAGAAGAGCCCCTCTGTTTGAGCAACTCATTGTTAGAGGTGTCAATTGCCATGAATCCTCCATGGGAGAAACTGAGAAGCTTCTCATTGTCCACAAGATTTTGAGAAGAAAGCATACTCACCCAAATCTCGCTCTAACTGGAACTTTTTCCTCTTGGGCAACATACAAGAGGTCGTCTAACCGGCGATTGCTCTTCACCGTCGACATATTCTCCATCCATGAAAATTGCTCCTTCGTCGTCTGGCCTGCCTCCTTCCTAAGAGGCGGCAAGAGAGTGAACCAACAGTGGTGGAAAATTCCGTCAATTACATGGATGTTGAAAAACTGAAAACGAAACGAAATATAAAAAACGAGAAAATAGTGGACACCAAGATTTACGTGAAAAACCCTAAACGGGAAAAAACCACGGGGAGAGGAGAAATCACTAAAATCAAAGGTACAATGAGTTTTGTGACTCAAGCATATATTTATACGTAGTCAAAAAACCCTAGTCATAATGAGATTCACAACGTGGGCCGAACCGGTCTGGCCCAAACAGAAATCGGGTCACACCGATTATAACAAATCTCCACATTGACACGAATTCTACTACATAAAATATACTTCATAACTTGAAAAGAAAACTCCTCCACCATAAAGCCCCTCAGGGCGAAATCAACATGTAACACCCGAGAATTTTTCCTCAATGTTTATTCCTTTAGATTTAATTAAGTTATGGATCTTAAAATTATTTAAATTTAGAAAGGAAGGATAAGAGAGTCAATTTATGGAATTTAACGGGTTATTTAGTTTATTAAAAACTTAAGATTTTATTTGGAAGAGGGTTTCTAAAATTTTAGGTCGAGTGGACGCGAAATTAACGGATATACGGAAGTTCAAATAGGTGAGGGCAATTTAGTAATTTAGCTAAATTAATAAATAAATAAATAAATAAAAATATTTAGAAACAGAATGGCTTCACGAAGAAGCCATTCTGCTTCTCTGTAACCCGAGCCCCAACGAGAGAAGAGCGCGAGCGACCTCCCTCCGACTGCGACCATGGCTCCAGCCACCGTTCAGAGGTGCAGATGCCGGCGAGCTGAAGCCAGAGCTCGGTTCGGCTTTCTCTGCGCTAGACCCGACCGAAAACAAGTAGAGCCGTAGGTGGACAGGTAACCGAGTATCCTCTGCGAGCTAGGATGACAGGTAAGTAGTGGGTAATGTTCTTTCGCCTTCGGGCCTACACCATAGAACGGTAGGTTTTATTTGTTATTGTTTTCTTCGTGTAGTGTTGTGTTATCGTTGTGCTTGGTGTTGAGTTGTGGTGTGTGTGGTATGACATTGCATTTCCTTGAAGCATGCATCATGATGTAGAGCACGCTAGATACGCATAGCTGCATGGTTGTCGTTGTGTGTTTGTCGTTGTGAGGGTTAACGATAGTTGGCTAAAGAGTAAGGCACTTCGGTGCGGGCAATGTGTAAGACACTTCGGTGCGGACAATGTGTAAGGCACTTCGGTGCGGGCAATGAGTAAGACACTTCGGTGCGGGCAATAAGGCACCTTTCTGTGCGGGCAACTTTTTTTGGTCATGTTGTCTTGTTGTTATGAGTCGGGTTGTTGGAGTTGCATTGTTTAGCGTGGTAGTTAGTTAAGGGTTGTTGAGTTGCATTGTTTAGCGTGGTAGTCAGTTAAAGAGTAAGGCACCTTTGGGTGCGGGCAACTATGAGTTGAGTTGTTGAGTTGCATTGTGGTGTTGTGTTGCATTGTTTGGCCGTATTGTGTTGTTGTGCATAGTGCTTGGTTTTTAAATTGTATTTATTATCCCCTACTTGCTAAGCTTAAGCTTACGTGTGTGTGTGTGTTCTGTGGTGTAGGTGACGACAAGAGTACAGGTTAGAGCTACGAGGAAAGCTAGGATTGGGACGCAGTCGTTGATGTACACTGTATGCCGGTGCGGGCAGTTGTCGGGGCGCCTCGACCATGGTCTTCGGGGGAATGTGGGCTTGTCTTTTGGTAGTTTGTTGTAAATGTCTGTTTGTAGAAATGATGGGAATGCGTAACTTTCTTTTTTGTTAATGTTTTGAGATTCACGGTATAGCTATTTGTCGTTGTTGTTTATAGTCATAGTTAAGGGTGACGTGTCGCCCTGTACTGTGGATTTTCTTCACTTAGGGATGTTAGTATTTTAGTTTCCCTCTTTACTGCTATTTGGTGATTTTATATGCTGGATAAGTTGATGAGGAGTATTCTGGATTGGTTGGGGTTTATTTCTTCGCAGGTACCTAGCATTTTGGAGGCGCCATTTTCAGGCGTTACCTTGCCGAAATTTTCGGGAAGGACGCTGTGGTGCTTAACGGTTAGGATTAAGAGAAATTAGTGAGTCTAGGCAGCTAAGTATGATGTAAGAAAGTTTCAAGAGACTTAGTTTTAAATTCTGCTGTGTCAATGTGCTTAGTCCTCTCGTGAAACATCTGATCATTCGTCAGAAAAATAGCACTCTGACTATCACAAAAGACTGTAGTAATCTATAAGTATTCACTGAGTTCACCAAACAAACCCTTCAACCAAATTGCTTCTTTACAGGCTTCTGTAATCGCCATGTACTCAGCCTCGGTAGTCAGCAATGCAACTATATCTTGCAACGTAGCCTTCCAACTAATAGCACAACCACCAACACTGAAGATGTACCCAGTAAAAGATCTTCTCTTATCAAGATCTCCGGCGAAGTCAGAATCAACATAGCCAACAACTTCATCTTTAGTCCTTCCAAACTGTAAGCAAACATCAGTAGAATCACAGAAGTATCTGAGAATCCACTGAACTGCTTTCCAATGTTCCTTACCAGGGTTTGCCATATATATGATAACAACACTAACAGCATATGCTAAATCAGGACGTGAACAAACCATGGCATACATAAGAGAACCAACCGCACTGGAGTATGGAACTCGTGACATATAATCAACATCGATATCTGACTGTGGTGATAAAGCAGATGAAAGTTTAAAATGAGCAGCTAATGGAGTACTAACCGGCTTGGCACTTTGCATATTAAATCTGTTGAAAACTTTCTCAATGTACCATTTCTGACTTAGGTATAATTTACTTGCCGATCGATCTCTAAGAATCTCCGTCCCAAGTATCTTCTTTGCTGCACCTAAATCTTTCATCTCGAACTCGCTACTCAGCTGTGCTTTTACCTTTCTGATCTCTGTCTGATTCTTGGCTGCAATCAACATATCGTCAATGTACAAGAGAAGATAAACAAATGAATCATCACCACTCACTCTGAAGTAGACACAACTGTAATAACTGCACCTCTTGAAATCATGAGTGGTCATATATGCATCAAATCTCTTATATCACTGTCTCGGTGACTGTTTCAAACCGTAAAGGGACTTTTTCAGCTGACAAATGTAGTCCTCCTTTCCTAAGACTACAAAACCCTTTGGTTGCTGCATGTAGATGTCTTCCTCGAGTTCTCCGTGCAAAAATGCAGTCTTCACATCTAACTGCTCAAGTTCAAGATCGTGCAATGCCACAATACCAAGTAAAGCCCGGATAGAGCTGTGCTTCACAACTGGAAAAAATACATCAGTAAAATAAATACCTGGAGTTTGGCTATAGCCTTTAGCAACAAGCCGGGCTTTATACCTTGCTTCTTTAACTCCCGGCGTACCTTCCTTTCTCTTGTACACCCACTTGCAGCGAACAATTTTCTTGTCCACTGGTAGCTTCACTAGGTTCCACGTACCATTCTTGTGAAGCGATTCCATTTCTTCCTGTATAGCAATCATCTACTTACCAGAGTTATCGCAGCTAATTGCCTCTGAATACGTCACAGGTTCTTCTCAAGAATCAATTTCTTCAGCCACATTTAAAGCATAAGCAACCAAATCAGCCTCTGCATATCTCTGATGACGTCTAGTATCTCTCCTAGGCCTATCTTTCGCAATGAAATATTGTGGAGATGCTTGTGAGGAGCTAGCACTATCCACCGAATCTGAGATAGGTTCCGGAGTAGGCTCTAGCGTAGATCTCGACCCAATCTCAATCTCCACCTGTGTGCTTGTCTTTTGCTTATCTCCCTCATAAATAATTCTAGACGGAGACCCCTGAAGCATACTAGCTTCATCAAAAACAACATCTCTGCTGATGATGACTTTTCCGGTTTCTGGACACCAAAGTTTGTATCCCTTCACTCCTTGTTTAAAATCGATAAATACACACTTCACCGAACGAGGCTCCAACTTCCCATTATCAACATGAGCATACGCAGGACATCCAAAAATTTTCAATCAGAATAAATAGCAGGAGTGTCAGATCATACCTCTTGTGGAGTTTTCTTGTCAATAGCCGCTGACGGAGAGCGATTAATGAGATAACAAGCATACTGTTGGAATTTAAGTTCCCTCACACGGCGGAATTAATGGTGTTCATAACACTCATACGTGCGCAACTTAAATATTATGAAAAACGATTTTTCACAATAATAATAGGATCGTCATTTATGATATATAAATAATTATATGCAATAAAAATAAATAATTTAGATTTAAAGAAATTACCTTTGAAAAACAATTTCTTAATATTGAAAAGCCTTCGATCTTCTTTATCAATCCTCCTCACCTCGAATAAGGACATGTGGGCGTGATGAACATAAAAAGATCACACTCAATTTTGTGATAGATCGTTTTCTCAACACATGAGACGATCTATATGGATATAGAGAACAATTCTCCAAATCACCACGGAAATGCTCTTTAAAATAGATTGGTTCTCAAAATGAATTCTCTCGCCCCCTTTTGCAAATGAGGTCTTAACCTCTATTTATAGTGTAAGAATTTTGTAACAATTATCATAACATTTAATAGAAACAAATGTTACAAAATTTAATTTACCATTAAGTTAGAATTGATTTCGTAATAACATTTATAACAAAAGATGTTATGGAAATCAAAACAACTTCTCATCATGGCCTTACACTTGGCACCATGATTTGACAAAATTCATTTTAAAAAACTATTTTCAAAAACAACTTTATGTTTGTTGATTAATTGAACAATTCAATTATTTCATTTAATGAAACATAACAAACATATTAATTATGACAATTTTTGTCATGTATCTTATAAATTGATTATTCAACAATTTCATCTAATGAAATATAATAAACTTATTATTGAGTGTATTAAATAATTAACTCATAGTTAATTATTTAATCTTCTTTGTTCATTTTTCTATTATTCAAATAATGATAGAAGGTGACAAAGGGACCGATAGACCTATAATTTTAAGCTTCAATAATTTTTTCGTTAATTAATATAAACTCTTTATATCAATTAACGTAATTATTAACTCTAAAGTAAGTCCACTAAATACTTAGAGTTACACTCTTAAAACTATAGATTATATTTACTCAAAGTAATGTCCATTGATATAGTCATTACATATGTATTAACCCTCCATTTAGATTCGTAATAGAACTAGGTTTATGATCCGTTAACCTATAATATTAAATCTTTATCTTAAACTACCATTAGTCCTTGATTGAATAATTAATTCATAACGATTTATGAATTTGCGCGCTAATTATTCGATCTTTTAACTAACAAAAAAGGGAATCCAATAAAATGGATTTCATTGTATCGATATTAACATTCCCAGCTATTCATCTTAATTTATTCCCAATATACGAGGTGTGTGAATTGTAACTCATACAAAACTTTACCAAGTGAATTAAAGAATAAATTAAAATAAAATAGGAGTTTGTTAAATACAATGAATTAAGATTACACACATATGACCATCATTATGATAAAGTTATTTGTTCTAGGTTTAACGGAAATTATAAGAACAATATAATTTTATCTGGTCCAGTTCTATATAATCATATTATACAAAACTTATTTACCTTATGTCACTACATATATAGTCGGGATATAACTATACATTCTTAATGAGATAAACTAAGTTTATGACTATGATTTATTTGAAGATTTCATACTTCAAATATAAGTCATGGACTTATTTTGGTTATTACTCTTTATATTATATCCCTCATATATACAATATATATGTCATAAAGTTTGCACAAATAACCAAGGAATTTTCTCTGAATTTTATAAAGCACGATCTTTAAATGCAAGCATAATATTAATCGATTTAAATAATATAACTGTTCTATTACATTTGCTTATATGGGCACATAATTCCCAACACATACGCAGCAGTTTCGGCCCAAAAAGTTTTTGGTAACCTAGCATTAAAAAGCATACAACGCACCTTCTCCATCAAGGTTCTATTCATCCTTTCTGCCACACCATTCTGTTGAGGATTTCGCGGAACTGTATGATGCCTCACAATACCTTCAGCTCTGCATAAGACATTAAACTCATCAGAACAAAACTCCAAACCATTATCAGTTCGGAGACGCTTCACTTGTCTCCATGTTTGCTTCTCAATCATGATCTTCCACTCCTTGAAGGTAGAAAATACGTCACTCATCTGTTTCAAAAAGAATTGCGATGACCCATATGTGCACGACTGGCCCGTATATTAGATTCGGACCCAGATGGGTAGGTCGTAATGTGGGGGTCGTCACAATCCCACATCGCTTGGGGAAGTATGTGGAAATGAAACATATGTAAAGAGACCCTCCCAAAAAAGTAAGACGCGTTTTGGAGCACAATTGACAACGGATCCCATAAGAACTCCGAAGTTAAAAGTGCTTCAGTGAGAGTAGTACCAGGTTGGGTGACCGACTGGGAAGTCCTCGCCAAACAAAGCCGTGAGGGGAGGATATTAGGCTGCGGCCTAATCCCCAGAGCGGACAATATCTTGCTGGGAAAAGGGGTCGTTACAAATGGTATCAGAGCCTGTATCCAACCGGAAATGTGGCCAACGAGGACGTTGGGCTCCCAAGGGGGGGTGATTGTGATGACCCATATGTGCACGACTGACCCCTATACTGGATCCGGACTCAGATGGCGGTGCGTCCGCGAGGGAAAAAGGCCGGTGAAGAGGGTAGGTCGTAATGTGGGAGTCGTCACAATCTCACATCGCTTGGGGAAGTATGTGAAAATGAAAGATATATAAAGAGACCCTCCCAAAATAGTAAGACGCGTTTTGAAGCACAATTAGAAACGGATTCCATAAGAACTCCTAAGTTAAAAGTGTTTCGGCGAGAGTAGTACCAGGTTTGGTGACCAACTGGGAAGTCCTCGCCAAACAAAGCCGTGAGGGGAGGATATTGGGCTACGGCCCAATTCCTAGAGCGGACAATATCTTGCTGGGAAAATGGGTCGTTACAAGAATGCCTAAACCTTCATGGAAAAATCATCTATAATCGTCAACATATAGAATGCACCACCTTTAGATGGTACCCTAAAAGGACCCCACAAATCAGAATGTATGTAGTCAAGTGTCCCCTTTGTGTTGTGAATACATGCCGAGAACTTAACTCTTTTCTGCTTGCCAAAAACACAATGCTCGCAGAATTTTGGCTTCGTAATACTCTGCCCATCAAGAAGTCCTCTTTTACTCAATTCGATCATGTCATTCTCACTCATGTGACCCAAGCGCATATGCCAAATCCTTGTAATATCAGAATCAGACATAGATGAACTAGCAACAACGGCATCACCTGTAACTGTAGAGCCCTGCAGAACATATAAACTGACAGTTTTTCTGAGCCACTTAATCACGACAAGAGAACCTTTGCTGACCTTCACAACTCCACCTTCACCAGTGTACTTGTACCCTTTAGAATCGAGAGTACTCAAAGAGATCAAATTTCTCTTCATGTCAAGGACGTGCCTCACATCGCCAAGTGTGCGAATGGCTCCATCGAACATCTTAATCCTGACCATACCAATGCCAGTAATTCTACAAGATGCGTTATTTCCCATCAACACGGTACCTCTAGAAACTGCTTCATATGTTGAAAACCAGTCCCGATTGGGACACATATGAAACGTGCAGCCAAAATTAAGAATCCACTCCTCGCTCTGTTTCGAATCAATATCATACGCAACAAGGAGTTCACTATCACTGTGATTTTCAGCAACATCAGCTTCTCCAGACTTCTCAGGTTGTTTTCCCTTTTGATTATCACAAGTTTTCTTGTTCTTATTCTGCAGTTTATAACAATCAGCAATAATATGACCCTTCTTCTTGCAGTACTTCCATGTCTTATCCTTGTTATTCTTGGATTTCGACCTGCTTCGATTATCCCCACTAGTATTCCTCTCATGCGGTCTTCCTCACGCAACAAGGCCCTCACCCTTGCCCTCTGAGCCACCAACAAGCTTATCCATCTTTTCCTTAGAGAATAAAGCATCATAAACTTCATCTAGAGTTAAAGAATCACGACTGTATAAAATAATATCTCTAAAAGTAGCATACGAAGTAGGTACCGAACACAGCAAAATCAAACCTAAATCCTCTTCATCATACTTAACTTCCATGGATTCCAAATCAGAGACAATTTCCTTAAAAACAGTTAAGTGATCATCTAGAGACGTACTGTCTGCCATACGATGAGAATATAAACGTTGTTTCAGGTGTAGTTTGCTAGTTAGGGATTTCGTCACACACAACTACTCCAACCTTAACCAAAGTGCCGCAGCGGATTTTTCCTTCAAACAATCTTGAAGAATCTGATTTGACAGATGCAAATGAATATGAGATAGAGCTTTTCGATCCTTACGCTGTTTCTCCTTAGCAGTCCATGATGACGGCATCATTGCAATGCCCAACAATGCATCGTTTAAATTTATTTGTGCCAGAATTGCCCACATCTTAACCTGCCACAATGAAAATCTGGTATTTTGATCCAGCAGCGGAATGTCGTATTTTAACGATGTCATCTCTCAAAATTCAGAATATTTCTCCAACAATATCTCAACCAGATAATTATAAGAAGAAAAAAAAAAAGAAATTTTTTTTTTAGGGATGAGCAATAATTCCGCCAATCAACAGTGTCGCACCGCTGATGAACAGTACTCCGGCATGAACAGTACTCTAGCGTGAACAGTACTCCGACGTTGATGAACAGTAAGCCAACAACGATGAACAGCAAATTCGACCGGCAATGAATAGTAACTCGCCGCGCAATGAATAGTACCTGCCGCCAATGAATGGAATTTTCAAACCCGAAATTGCAAACTCCGAATCGTTCGATACCTTTGAAAAATCTAGCCCTGATTTTCGAAAACCTTCAACTCGCTCTGATACCAATTGTTGAAAAACTGAAAACGAAACGAAATAGAAAAAACAAGAAAATAGTGGACACCAAGATTTACGTGGAAAACCCTAAACAGAAAAAAACCACGGGGAGAAGAGAAATCACTAAAATCAAAGGTACAATGAGTTTTTGCGACTCAAGCATATATTTATACGTAGACAAAAAATCCTAGTCATAATGAGATTCACAACGTGGGCCGAACCGGCCTGGCCCAAAAAAAAATCGGGTCACACCGATTATAACAATGGATTTCTTCGACATTTCCTGGTGAAGAAACTAAACCTTGATCGATCGATTATACTCAGAACGTCAATCGCGTGGCGAATGTCACTAACGAGGGTCAGGCGGAGTTGAGAGCTTCAGGTTGTTCCCATCGCCGTAAAGGGTGTTGAAGACGGAGTACTGTTGCAGTTTGTCATCCTGTGATTCAACGAATTACTCTCAGTTTTTCAAAGGAAGCTGCCCAAATGCTTTCATTTAAGCTTTTGATACCCAGAACACTACATGCACTCGTCCTTCAGGAACATGTTACGAGATTGTTTTCTGCCCCCTAAAGATGAATTTTTTGAGTTCCTGCCATTAGAAAAATTTGAGTTCCTGCCATTAGAAAAATCAGATTGACATAGCTGTATTATTCCTTTCCATTCATAAAAATTATGATCACGCAGCATTTAGTTGCTTAACCAAACTACAGTTGGGTTATACTGCATTTCTTATTTTGATCCATTAAACTATAACATACAATTTGTCGTTTTAAATTATTTACAATACGCTAATTAATAAATAATGAATAATATTTTCTATTCTGATTTTATTAAAATATCATAATGATAACTAGGAAGGTTTTTAGGAGATCAAATCGAACTTGAATAACTTTCTGTAATATATATATTATATATATATATATAAAAATATATATCATTATTATGAACGGAGAAACGAAGGGGATTTTCGGGGAGGCGAATTTTATGGTATCAGAGCGATAGAGAAATTCTAGGGCAAACACATCTTTTCTTATACGTACTTTAGCTCCAGATGAGACATGGCTGGTTAGAGCGCGAGGAGGAACGAAAGGAGATGGTGACAAAATGGTGGGATACAAACGTATCATCTTGGATCGAGTGATGGTCAGGGAAACATACATTAACTCGATCAAAGTGGTGGAAAATATGAGAATGGGGAGGGAAATTAGAACCTCGTTTAAAGGTGAAGAGGAAATTGGCTTTGTGGAAGGGATGGATTACGAAGCAACAAAGAGGAGAA
>CM039504.1:9231932-9273903 GCA_022432975.1 Begonia masoniana
GAATAATTTCTGAAAAAAGAACCCAAGAACGGGCGATCGTTCTATGGATACGGTAGACGTGTAAGGGCCACTATCTTCGCCCCCCCTCGTGTTTTCCCAGCAGAATTCCTCGCTGCTCTCTCTTACTCTACCTCTTGTTTTTCACAGCCGAATTCCTCTTGCTTCGTCCTATTAGTTTGTCGTCTCCACTCTTTGTTAGTTTGATAGATTTATTTCAAAGGTATTGTTTATAAATATTAATGTATATCCATTTAAATATATTTTACTGTTTATTACGATTTGTATTTTTGAATTAGTTTAGTAATTAATATTAATTAATTAATTATATTATTTACTGTTTATAAAATTATTTATGAGAATTAGTAATTGTATGAATATTTCATTATTTCTGAAGTATTTCTCTGATAGAATTATTTATTATATTAATTATTTATTCAGTATAATTATGTTACTGTTATGAATTATTTATTTAGGATGCGTAATATGAAGATAATGTATATTCATTATTTGAATATTTTTCTAGTAACTATTTCTTAATTATTTTATTATTGGTAATTATCTCTGCATTATTTATTATAGTAAGTATTTCACTTAATTATTTTGATCCTACTATGTACAAATTTATATTGCGGAAATTATATTTTATTATATTTTTTTGTTGTAGACAATGATCCAAGAGGATTTCTTGATTTAAATGATCCAAACAAATTTTTTGATGTCGATATGGATTGGAATTTGCATAATCATCATGAAGAAAAATTGAGGCGTATTCGACATCTGTAACCTAGACGAGGAGCTGCGAACACCGATTCGGACGGAAGATTGATGAGTGGAAAGCTTACGGTATGTGAAGAAAGGAAAATCAAAAGGATTTTTGTGGGAAGAAACATATGAATTATATAAAAGAAGAAATTAAAAAGGAAATAGAACATATTCTTGAAAGAAGGTTTTTTTTCGACATTACATGTGTCCAAAGTGACATAAGCGACTGACAGCTAGATGCACAGAAGGATGTCGGTGGCAAATGCATGCTTCGACGATTAAAAGTCAGGGACTATCAATAAAGACTTTGGTCCTTCCACAAAGAGCGAGGTAGTGGAGAATCGAAGGCTAGAGCAAAAAATCTTGCAAACTCATTATCTTGATAGATTTAAAAGTCAACCTATGTGGGCTATCACTTCCATCATTTGCAGACAGCAGGAAGATTGTACTGTCAACATTGACGAATCCAAGCTAATTGACAAAAAAGCCCCAAAGAGATAGCCCAACACTAAACGAAGGCGATGTCGATTTGAAGATACAAACTAGTATGGTCGTAGCTCAGAATATATAGATTCAATCCGGGGCAATTAGCCAGTACAACTTAAGATACAGGAAGTAGTACTTTAATGATATAGTCAAGAGGATTTATGTGCATGCTGTTGCTGCAAGCGGCAGGTCTGCTGTAGCCCGGACGCCCTGTCATCTGTTGGATGTTGCCATCTAAAGGGCTAGTGTCCGGCCAATTACTCACGGGGGGGGCGTCGTATTGATGGACAACGCTGGAATAATATGTTGTCGTTGGCCAAACGTTGAAAAAGAAACCGAGGAAAAACAGGAAGTGGTTTTGTGGAAATTTGGAAGCAAGACCGAATATGGGGATCGTGCGAGAACTGACAATTATTTCGGATCGTCAAAATTATAATTATTTTCAATTGTTATAAATTAGATTGTTTGCTAATTTTGACTCTTTTTTGTATTTCAAATATAGGTGTGTTGCGGATACTGATTGTGACCGAATTTCCCTTTCGCTGAACACCGCTTCTGCCTACAACAATCTGTATGCAAATTTCAAAAGTCTCTTTCCTGTGAAAATTCCAGCATGCGATGTGGGTAGCGGCCTAATGGCCTCCACCCGCTCCTTTCGAAATCGAATGCAAAAAATTTTAGTTAACCTTCCGGAAGCCCCCACCTGGCTTCGAAGTGAAGGCCTAGACCATTGGGCTAGTTCGAATTATCTAACTCCTGAAGTGCGATATGGCTTAATTATTTGTCAGAGTCCTACAATGCAGTTCTATTCCGTCGAGACAAACCGATTATCACAATGTTCGAGACATTACCGCCGAATTGATGACTCGCATTGTCCAAAAGTTTGAGAAAATGGCCCAATCACCAGACATTTTATGTCCCTGGATAAGAAAAACTTGCGGATTCTACAAATTTTAGCTCTAAACTGTAGTGCCTCAGTTAAAGAGATGCATGATTTGATGTGCAACAATGGTTTACTAACCTACACAAGGTCGACAATGCATATGTGTGTGTGCGAGTGCCACCCAGATTTGCCTGACCGAAATCCCTTGTGTGTCACTCTATTCTGCTGCTAATAACATGAGAGTGGCAACTTAAAACAAGAAAAAAGGTACGTGGCATTCCCCTACTACGAACCGGGCGACTATTTCGATGTATTCACATTTTTCAACCAACGTCCCACAACTGTAGCCGGCTCTGCGCGCACCGTGCCGCCTACAGACATCCGTCAACAGGTACTGCCAAAAAGCCAAGCGTGTGGGATGTTACGACCATCGAGTCAAAAATTAGTAATAAGAAATCGATGATTCACGTTGGCCTATGTCCCTTCAGACGACATAACATTCCGTTACTTGTCCCTCACCGGGGATTCCAACTTCTGACGATCTGCAGCAACATGTTATGGGTTTTCAATGATTTGAGGACGCAGAATCTACGAGACGGAGGTCGAGGGTAAAATTGTTGAATGTAATGTTTGAAATTGGTGGCTTAAATAAATACATGACTTGTTGTATTTGTTATTTCATTTAACACTGATTTAATTTTATAATTAAATATAAAACATTTAATTTAATTCATTAATTAGTGTTTAACACGTTTAATCTAAGTCATTATTAAAGTTTACATTATTCATTATAAAGTGGTTAAAACACGTGATTAAAGTGTTTAATACATTACTTTCCTCGTTAATTAATTGAAATTAAATTAAAAACACTTATTAAAGTAGTTTAATACTTATTCATCTCGTTAATTAATTGATTACATTAAAAACACGTTTAATTTACTTTACGTGTTTAATTAAATCATACTTACTGATAACATATTTAATACTTACCCATATCTTAGATTTATTAATCCATTGAACGATTAAATATAAATAATTTATAATAAAATATAAATTAAATTTGAAAACGGGGCAGAATTTTGTTTGTTTTTAGACTCTCTATGCTATCTTCAAACCAATTCCTGCTAGTCAAATCACAAAAAGATGCCAACGACCGATCAGTACACAAATAAGTTAACTAAGCTACAAATCAAAATAACTAATAAAAAAATGACAAACATAGAGTACAGTAAAACCGATACCAATAAGCTAACCTAGGGTTAAGAGGTGGATGTGGGGCATCGTCGCCCTCACCTCTCTACCTCACGCCAACGCTCGAGAAGCATCTTCGAACCGAGTTGAGACGATCTCAGAAGATCCTGCATGATCTTCCCACCTCTGTCTACAGTCCAACCTCCGGTTCATCTGTGCAAATAGTCATCTATCCTGTTAGCGTCTGCTCCGACAATACTACCTTGTGGGGGTGCAATGGCGGTGTGGTGAGGGGCGGTGCGTCCTCGGTGTAGTGGTAGTCGTCACGTTCTCGTAGTTGGTGTTTTGTCCTCCGTCAAACAGCCCAAGATGTAGATGCTCCGATCTCCTTGGCACCAAGACCCATCAATTTCAATCAGAACCCATCCGAGTACGATGAAATCTGTCATACTCGCGATCTTTTTGATCTGATAATGCGCTCCTCTGGCCAGCGAAAGCTGAGTCGCTCTAACCTCTTCCAATCCATGAGCCGAACGGCAGACTCTTGTTTTTTGTTTTACCGACCTCGTGCCTGTGATTTAAAATTGACAGCATTATAAACATTAAATGGTATTCAATACTGTTTATCCATTATAAACGTTTGTTCATCCAATCATTCACTTCAACTAGAATATATATAATCTGGTACTAACCTTAATCATGCTTAATTACGTTCGCTTTTCACTTGTGTTGCGGAATCTGTTTTCTCTTTAAACCGTTCTCCTTGTATTTTCTCTTTGTTGTTCAGAGATTGAGAGAGATAAATTGATTATGAGATAAAATTTAGCCTTTGTTCTCTAGATTGTCGTATGAGAGAAGAAGACAACATTCAAATCAATCTCCATACTTATTTTTGTTAAACATTTCACTTATGTCTCTTTCATTCATCCCGTTCAATCAATACCTCTTCAACTATATGTAATTACTTTTACTAAGGTTAAGGAGGAGACGAATAAAACCCCATTGACATTATTATCTTTTATACACTCACAATCAGCACATTGAGCATTTTATATAAAGTCAATGTAACTAGAATTTACATGAGCCACACATAGATTTTAGAAATAAGTCTAAACAATCTCCCCGTGGGCTCCGTTAACGAATCCAGCTCCTTTCATTAATATACCGGATTACTTCTCCAACTTGTAATTCCCACCTTAATAGTGTCCCATATGTGATAACTAAGTCACTTTTCATAACGAAGTGAGAAATTGATCATGACATGCACAAGTTTATTTGGAACATATTCTTTTCATGTATCACATTTTCTCATCATTTATAACTTTAATGAGGAACCTTTAACCTGTCACTTTACAATTTCATAAGTATCACCTGTTATTTGAAACACCAATAACTGTATACACCATAATACAAATAACATCAAACATACAAAACAGACCACTGATTCAAAGTGTTTACACAATACAATTTCACTATCATATCAATTAGTAAGGACTTTTTCACCTAAACCATCCTTTCACCATGTTCCTTTAAAGTCGTGGTGGCATCCTTTAGTTCATTTAATGTATCCGCTAATCATTAAACTTTTACTTAATGTGTTCAATGCCCCCCTTTTGTTTTTTGTATTTCTTCTTTGACTCTTTACCAATACTTCAATTCATATTTTTGCTCCTTTCGATTCTTTGTCATTCTTTGAGAAGAAATACAGCTGCTGATATCGCACAATAAAGCCGTAAGCGTCGATCTATACTTTTCGACTAGACTTAGACCCAAGGTTAAAGTTCTGCAACTACAATGCATGAATAGTGTCCGCTCGAAGCATGCCACAATTCTGCCTCCATTAAGAAGGAGAGATCGAAGATTGCTTTCCACTTCTCCAAGATACGGCTGCCTCCAGCTAATAGGAACAACGTAACCGAATGAGATTTCCTCGAGTCGTACCCCAGCCCGGCATAATCTGAATTTGAGTATCCACTAACCTCAGTTTATTGGACTTTGTCTAACATGAGCATTTAGTCCTTTGTTCTTGCATCTACCTATCTTTCTTTTCAGCTTTCCAGTGATCCATTCCTGAGTACTTTGATATCCAGCCTACATCCCCACTGCAAACCGTATGTCGGGCCGAGTAACATGTTTGAGCATACATTAAGCTCCACCATGATGCATATGGAATAGATTCCATTTCCTTTCTTTCCAATCACTTTCGGCCATTGCTTTGACTGAATTTGTCCCCTTTTCTGAATTGAAACTACCCCCAGTAGAGCATTTTTTTATCTGATCTCTCTAAAATTTTTATCGATATATCTTTCTGACCAATCCTAGTAATCTTTTGTTTCCTATCACGGATTATTTCTATTCAATTTACATAGGATTCCTCACCCATAATTCTTTGCTTTCAAATTTCTAGAGGAAACTCGTTTATATCATGGACCTTCCTTTGTTTTGAAACTAGACGATGTCATCACCATATGGACTCATCTCCTAACTTGCTCCCACTGCCTTCATTATACAGACAACATTGTTCTCTATAAACCCGTATGACGTAATGGTATCGTTAACACTTGATATACCATTGTCTAAAGCTTGTTTTTGTGTCATATTTGACTTCTTCAATTTACACATAACTTTTCATTCCCCGTAGAGACAATCTTTTAGTTGATCCATATACACGGTTCTTCCTCTAAGTCTCCATTCAGAAAAGCCGTTTTTTACATCCATTTGGGTAACGCTCTAAGTCATAATGCGCTACCAAAGCTATACAATTCTAAAGAAGTCTTCTTAGAACTGTAGAGAAGGTTTCCTTCAGTAAATCCATCTTTCTGAGTGGACCATTTGGCGATAATTCACTTATACCTTTTGATGTTTTACATTTTGATCGCGTTTAGTTTTGTTAAATCCATTTCCACCCGATTTCGTTTAAACCCTTCCGGTAACTCACAAGTTTCCAGACTTTATTGTCATCCAATCGATTTCACATCTTCTTTCCTGACATTCAACCCACTTTCAGAATTTGAACATCCATGCTTTTTATAATGTGTCTAGGAGATCTTTATCATGCTCAAGTCCAATTCTCTTCAGTGATAAAGACATAATCATCCATTAGAAATGCCGATCTTTTTGACCTTCTGACCTTTGCAATTCTGTGATTGTTCACTAGTGATTGAATCAAACATTATGCCGCATCATTGACTTGAGCACTTTCTGTTGGTTTGCATTCACCTCGTTGTTCCGTATGGTGTTAGACTGTGAACAACAAGAGAACATGATTTATGAAAATCTCAGGTGGAGTCTCTCCACCCCCGATGTCTCATTAATTTTCCTTTTCGGGATTTAGCCTACAACTGCAACTGCTCTGCCTTCCATGACCGAGCATTTTCCAACTACTACTATCCTCGTACTAATGATTAGGAACCAATCAGTGTAGCCCTTTTGCCTTTTTCTAGATACCGATGAAATAAGCACTAATGGTTCTTGCATCGAGCTTCTTTTCATGTGGATTGTATATCCTTACTCTTCTGACGACCCCAACATGGAGATGTCTTAAACTAGGTTTCCTTCCCGTCCACAGTTCATAAGGGTCTTAGGAACTGCTTACAGGCACCATTTCATAGTATTCAGCATTCTTTAAACTGTGCATCCCACATAAAGGTACAATAACTTTTATTCCACATACTTCTCCTTCTACCATTTCCCATTAGAGTACGATTCCACCTTTCTCCGCTACAACACCATTTTGTTGTGGCGTACCAGACATTGTATACTGTTTCACAATACCTCGACTTTCGAGAAACTTTGCAACTTGACCTTTACCATTGTCTACTTTTTTTCATCGAATTTTCCATACTATTCACCACCTCTCTCAGACCCTCACAACTTTTACCTTTCTATCTACTGCCTTTCCACCTCATTTATGACCTTCTAAATGTTCACGCGCGATTGAGGGGGGGGGTACTTTTCATGCAGTAGATACAAATAACCATACGTGAGTATCATCAATAAATGTGATGAAATACTTTCGTCGTTCCAAGCGATCACGAATGGACCACATATTGCAGTGTGTATCATTCGAACAGGCCACTACTTCTTGGCCCTTATTTTAGATATGTGTGTAGTTTGTTTACCTTGATACAATCTAGTACATACATCCCATCTAAAATCTAAATGAGGGTACAAATAGACATTTCTTTACTCATTATCCCTTTCTTTAATTATGACTCATCTTTGATGCCACAAGAAAACTGACTCTCTAATTGCACTAACGTTTATGGCCCACATTCATTTCACCATGAACCAGCGCTTCTATAAATATTAACATAGTTGAATCGTACCAACCATCCATTAATCCAGAGAACCATAAATAGTACTGTTTGTTTGTACATACAAAATCACCATCTCAATCTCACAAAAAAACTTTACCATCCACTAGAACAGAAACTAAATTCTACAATTCAGGAACATAAAGACACCTTAAGTCTGAATGGACAACCAGTGTCCAGGATCAATCTAATACGTCCCAATCCCCTTCTATCGAGCCTTCATTCTGTTTCCCATATACAGAACTTTCTTAATTCTGTTTAGGTTTGGATCGAAGAAATCCCTGCGTCACATGCGACACATGAGTAGTAGCACCGATCTACCACCAGTATTATTATAGGTACTTCCCATAATATTGATTCAAACAACTGACAATATGTACCTTTCTTTTCGAACCAGATTTTCTTTTCGGGCATCTTTCTCTTGAGTGCCCGTCTTATTCAGAGTACATGTAGCTCCTTTCCGGATCTGTCCCCTCGTTCACATTTCATTGGAGCTTTTCCCTTCTTTGTTCCCGGTTCTTCTTACTTGTGTCTTCTTGCTAACCCTTCCTTCATGCTGAAATGTCAGTGATGGAGTGGATCGTTTTATTTTCCCTTCTTCAACCTCCCTTCTTCTTAAATTAAAAGGCTTTTTTTTTTTTTTTTTTTTTTTTTTTTTTTTTTTAAAAAAATAGTAGATTTCCTGACCTTTTCCATTTCTCTTTTAGGATGTTGTAAGTCACCCCTGGAACTAACCAATTCAAGAGGAAGAGATGTTATGATAAATTGAACCAAGAATGAATTCATTCCATCCATTCCCAATGACTTCAGCTGGGCGCTATTCGCCATACAATGTCACATGTCATGAATGGATTGCAACATTCAACTTCTTGGTCGTCAACCTCACTCATGAGATTTCCAACACAACCGACTATTCTGTAATATTGAATTGTGAGTATTTCCTTAATTCGCAATGACTCCTTAGTCGTTATTAGTCTGTATTGGCATCGATGGCTTAACATTTTCAATATCGTCAACTCATCACGCTCATACACAGCTTTAGACCGCTCCAAATCTCAATAACGATTGTGTCATCTTCCGTATGGTCTCATTAATGGCTGCCGGCTTTTTCACAAATTAAATACTGTGTCCAAACCCAGTAACCTCCAATTGAAATTGGCTTGTTCCGACCAATCGCATAATTTAAGTATTGAACTTCCCAGTTGTTGCCAGAATGGACGCATTCATAAATGCTACAAAACTACAGGCCATACTTTAATACTTTTAGTAAACATCATAGATTTAAAAAACGTATTTCATTTCTTATCCACCTTTGGGCAAACTTAAGAAACATTTTAAGCTATCAATTATGCTATCACAAGATATACTTTAATAAACATATACACATAATCAAATCAACATGCTCAACCTCTTTTCTTTTTTGTTTTTTTTATGATCTATAACCATATCAATCTATATGCTACCTGTTTCTTTCACATATTATCAAACACATAATTGGTCCAATCTTTGGATGACTTTATAATGTTGTATAATAATGTCAAATGTTTGTTCATCCATCATAGCTTCAAACGAATGATGGTTACACAATCGATACTGATCCTTTCAAACTGGCCCTTTAGTGACTAACAAGTCCTCTTTATGCAATTATTTCAATTTAAATGTATGTCTCTAATCCCGACATGCAGCTAATAAAATACAAAATATAAATTAATAAATAATATTAATAAACACCATACAACTCTGCCGATCATCGTCGGAGAGGGGCCGATCGGTCACACATGCTCTGGGATTCAATTAAAACAACCGGCCGGATCTCGCTATTCCGCCGATCGATCGCACATTTCTCTCTAAATTTCATACCAAACAGGGGTTGCCGCTCGCTCTGCTATACCAGCCGTCGATCGGCTCTCTATAATTTTTTTATTTTTAAGACAACGCGCTCAAACATTTAAATAACCCGGAAACCTAATCGACCGAGTCGCCGAAACTATAATCGATCGACGACCTTCAAACAACATCTTCAAGCAATCCCTCAACACAAATGGTGAACTAACTTATAAACCTACTTTGATACAATTGAGATCAATTATCAAAACATTAAAGTGCGATTCATACTTTATCCCATTATAACGTTGTTAATTGAACCATTCACTCAACTAGAAATTTATATAATCTGTACTAACCTTGATCCATTGCTATTACGTTCGCTTTTCAATTGTTGCTGGAATCCCGGTTTTTCTCTTTAAAAACCTTTCTCCTTGATTTTCCTCTTTGATGATTCAGAGATTGAGAGAGATAGATTGATTAGAGTAAAAATTAGTCCCCCCTTTGTTCTCTAGTTAGGATGAAGAAGAAGACACCATTCAACAAGTCAATCCTCGCATACTACCTTTCCACTTAGTTTCTTCATCATACCCGTTTTATCATACCTCTTCAACTATAATGTCTATTACTTTAATAAGGTTTAATGAGAGAGAATAAACCCAATTGACATTATTTCTTTCTACTCAACAATCTCACATTGAGCAACTTTAATATAAAGTCAATGTCACTATACTTTACAACATGAGCCCCCAATAGATTATTAGAAAATAATCTAACAACATCATAATCCTGGGTTGACGTCCTGCCGCTGTAATAGCTTTCGCTAATCTAGAGATCTATCACAGCTGATCAGACTCTGTGACCATCTCTTGCAATAAGGTGTGAGTGATCGGTTGAACACTTGAACCTTGACGTTCAAGCCATTTCGCTCTTGGGCTTCACAAAGCTTGCAATGTTTGCACAATTTGAATGGATTTTGTCCTTATGAACTTAATTCTCTCTGTATCCGTTAAAATCACACTCTCGGAATATGATAATATTTCTCCGCGTACTTCTTCGAAAATTCCGATTAATTCGTTGATGACGCTGGCAAGACACAATATTCGTTCGAATATACGACTCCACGCACCCCGCCCCCCTTGCACAACAAAAAGTTCGCATACAATAGACGAATCACCTGTCACAAAGCTTCTTCTTGCAGTCGTACATCCCATTGCAGGAGATGTGTCAAACGCTCTTTAATCTCCAATGACTCCTAACCATTAAGTTGGCAGTCTTTCCATAATAATCGAGCAGTTTGACGGATCCCCGCTCGAATTGCTCCTCACTCACGCCTTTGAATTCCTAGACGAAGCTGCGGCTCCTCCTCCCCCGGTTTGTCTACGGGGGGAACCTTTCGACGCCCACAAAATGTCAGAGGGGCCTTTTTCCGTGTCGGTTGGGCGATTTTCTCATTTCTTCTCGAGAAAGTTCTCACAACACTACCACAAACAAATATACATTTCAAAAAAACAACATTTCAACTTCAAAATTTGAATTTCAACATTTTCAATAATAAATTTCACCAATTTCAACACCTACCACAACAACAACGTTTCAACAAATTAAAATTTCCACGCCCGGATTTCAACATTTCAATCATTTTCAACCCTGCTCCAGCAAACGAAATTATGGATTGTCCTACGATTTTGAACTGACAACAATCACAACACATAATTGAATAATATTAAAAATGTTACATAAAATAGATTTCACCCTATTTTAAAATGACACGTGGCGATACTCGAAATTCACTCTCGGATTTGCAAACTGTGGGCGACAAAATTCAAGTCGGTTTTGTGGCGATTTTTGGCACAAAGAACAACATAAAATGTGCTGATTTTGGCATGATTTTGACGAATTTAGGGTCGGTTTTTGACGAATTTAGGCGATTTGGAAACAAATTCGTTCTGTTTCGTCGATTTTGGGGCGCCTCCGATTCTGGCAATTGGGGACTTCGGATTTTGGACGAGGTCACATAATGGGGTCGGAGTGGGCGAGCAGGACGAGTTAGTGTTGTGGCATAGTGGTGGTTCGGATTTGGGCGGCTTCGCGGTTAGGAAGGAAAGGTTTCGACTACGGATAACAGAGCTGCAAACAATTTAGGGTTAAAAATTCCGCGATGAGGGTGCACTGTTGCTAACGCGGGTAACCCGCCTTACGCGGCGGGGGGGGGGGTGGGGGTGGTCGCGCTTCCCCGTGTTGACCCCACCTCGAACGCGGGTACCCGCTCAATGGGCCGAGTACCCTGCAACCTTTGCGGGGGGTGACGAGTATCCACATAGCTTTATTTTGGCACTTTCCATATTTGAAGTTTTTTTTTACACTTATCCTATAAATAATGTCATAAATAAAAATTTGTGAAATGAAAATGTCAAATGATTAGTATAATTTTATTGTACTTAAGGAGTAGTCCCACATCATCTTTATTATGTAAAGTTCTATATTAAATGTTTTTAAATCACTCTGATATTTGTTGTTAATTACATAAATATATATTTTTTTTCCCAGAATTTGTATTATATTTGTATAAGTTATTAGGAATACAAATTATACTTCTTATTTTCTTATCCACATGTATTAAAAAGCGAAAAAAAATTTGATAGTTTTATCCTCAAATTTTATGAATCTTATTTTTGGTTTAAGCTTTACCCCCCAGCATGTTTTATGTCACTGTCTCATGCTTATAGCGTTATTTACATTGATAAAACATATTTATGTTTAAGTCTCAATTTAAACATGTGTAAATTAATTTTACAACTCTAAATTCTCTGGGTATTTTTGATTCAAATGCGATATTCTTGAATTTCGCATGATAATTATAAAGTTATGGATATCAAGTTGCTATACGGAAGACACACCATCTTACACAAAACACAGCTATCTGCTGAGATTGCTCTTTAATTCACGTCAATTCACTTGGTGCGGTTTCATAAAGACAAAGATCTCTGCTAGTATTCGTGGTTTGTCCGTCATCATAATAAGCGTTGCACTACGTAACATCTATTGATGATCATATAAGACTTCAGATAAACCCTTGTCAGTACCCTTTTATGAACCTTTCATCATTAAGTCTCACTTAGTGGACTAGTGTGCGAGAGCACATAAGCCGATGAGAGACATTTCGGCTCAATAAGACACTTGAAGTGATATCCTGATTTTTTTCCTGGGCATTTTATTTGGAACACTCGTCCCAACCATATGCTCCCTCAAGATATCTTATACCACCTACAGATAATGACAATCAGTGCATTACTTGGCATGTGGGTACACGAGGGGAAGCCTGCAATGAAGATGGTGCTAATGCTTTCCCATGTATCGTGGAAAGAAGAAGATCAAAACCAAAAAGAAAGATAAGGGAAATATAAATCCAATCCAAAGTGGTAAATCAGAAGGCCTCCAAGTGTTACTTGGTGGAAGAAAGAACACTTAAGAAGATTGTCCTAAATTTAATTATGACTTGAAAAAAAACTGTACACAATCGCATTTGTTTTTTATGAATCTAATATGTTGCTGTTATTTTATAACACATAGTGGACTTGGATTTTGATTCTACATTCTATTTTGAATACCTACAGGGTATCGTGTAGCACCCCCGGTTCCTTGACCAAAATTTACAATCTATTATAATGATGAACTTTTATAGAAGGGTTGGGGAGAGTATTGATTGGTTAATAAATGATCAGGTCGAGGGCATGAATGGTACTTAGTATTTTATCTAGTGGATAACACATTTAAGGAAAAGTCCAGTGAGAGTAGCCGCCACTATCCCATTTTCCTCTTTCGGTATCCGCTCGAGCAGTATGACTCGCTGGGCGATTTTCTATCGCACCGCTTCTCCTTCACCTAGGATAGAGTCTTATTTTCTTGCATTTTAGCAATTAGTTTACGGAGAGAATACATGTGAAAATTTCGAGGTGTCTTGATTGATGGTGGGTTCAGTTCCTGGTGATAATGGAAATGCACGGTCGTAAGTTTCAAATCGATTTCTCAACATATTAATTGATTTTTGGTAAGGGTTTAGTAAGGATTGGATTAACGTACTGTCTGACCTTAGTGACGAAGTTTTGGAGCAGTTGTAACCGAGCATTTCCAGGAGAGCCAGGTAAGTAAAGTAATTTATGTGCCTTCTTGTCCCTACATCACAAAACAGTAAGGTTTGTGCATTTTTGTAATGTTTTTGTATGTGAGGCATCATAGTTTTTGAAGGACTACGAAACTGATTTCCATGAAGAGCTGGTAAGGTATAACATGATGTGGGGGGGGGGGGGGGACAGAAAAACTATTAAGGGAACTATCCGCCCCTAATCGATAGAGGGATGTATCATTGGGAAATGATGCCCCCCCCAAGGGAACCATGTTCAGATCAGCTATTAAGGGAATTCATCCGCCCCTTAATCGAGTAGAGGATGTGGACATTGGGAGAATTATCCCACTCCCACTGGAACCATGACGTCAAGAATTCGCTCTTGTCACAAAGCTTTTGCAATGTTTGAATTTGAATGGATTTGTCTTATGAACTTAATTCTCTCTGTAGTCCGGATAAAATCACACTCTCGGGAAGAGTGATAATATTTCTCTGCGTCTTCTTCGTAAAATCCGATTAATTCGTTGATGACGCTGGCAGAGACAACAATATTCGTATCGAATAAGTACGACTCCACGCACCCCGCCCTCCTTGAAACAACAAAGTTCGCATAAAATAGACGAATCACTCTGTCACAGCTATCTTCTTGCAAGTCGTACATCCCATGCAAGGAGATGTTGTCAAACATCTCTTTAATCTCCAATGACTCCTAACCATTAAAGTTGGCAGTCTTTCCATAAATAATCGAGCAGTTTGACGTATCCCGCTCGAATTGCTCCTCACACGCCCGATTTTGAAATTCCATAGACGAAGACTGCGGCTCCTCCTCCCGGTTTGTCGTCCGGGGAACCTTTCGACCAACAAAAGTTCAGAGGGGCATTTTCGGGTCGGTTTGGGCGATTTTCTCACGAAAGTTCCTTCAAAACACCTACCACAAACAAATATAAATTTCAAAAAACAACATTTCAACTTCAGAAATTTGAATTTCAACATTTCAAATAATAACATTTCAACATTTCAACACCTACCACAAACAACAACGTTTCAACAAATATAAATTTCACACGCCCGATTTCAACATTTCAATATTTCAACACCTACCACAAACAAATTATGGATTGTCCTACGATTTTGAACTGACAACAATCACCAACACATAATTGAATAATATTAAAAATGTTACATAAAATATGATCACCTATTTTAAAATGAGCACTGTCGATACTAGAAATTCACTCTCGGATTATGCAAAATGTGGGCGAAAATCAGTCGGTTGTGGCGATTTTGGCAAAAATGTGATGATTTTGGCATGATTTTGACGAATTTAGGGTCGGTTTTGACGAATTTGAGGTCGATTTGGACAAAATTCGGTCTGATTTCGTCGATTTGGGGCGCTCAGATTTCTGGCAATTTGGGGAGCTCGGATTTTGGACGAGGTCAGCATAATGGGCGTCGGAGTTGGGCGTAGCAGGACGAGTTAGGTTGGGCATAGTGGTGGTCGGAGTTGGGCGAGCTTCAGCGGTGAGGAAGGAAAGGTTTCGACGACGGATAACAGAGCTGCAAACAAATTTAGGGTTAAAAATCGCGAGGAGGGTGCACTGTTGCTAACGCGGGTACCCGCCTGACGCGCGGGGGGGGGGGGGGGGGGGGTCAGCGATTACCCGTGTTGACCCCCCGCGTAAGGCGGGTACCCGCTCAATGGGACGAGTACCCGCTGCACCCTTTGCGGGGGGTGAGCGAGTATCCACAGAGCTTTATTTTGCACTTTCCATAGTTGAAGTTTTTTTTTACACTTAATCCTATAAATAATGTCATGAAATTAAAAATTTGTGAAAAATGAAATGTCAAATGATTAGTATAATTTTATTTAATTAAAGAGTAGTCACATCATCTTTAATTATGTAAAGTTATATATTAAATGTTTAAAATCACATTATGATATTTGTTGTTATAAATTACATAAATGTAATATATTTTTTTTCACAAGAATTTGTATTATATTTGTATAATTTATTAGGATAAAAATTATACTTCTTAGTTTATCCACATGTATTAAAAAGAGAAAAAAAATTTGATAGTTTTATCATCAAATTTTATGAATCTTATTGAGTTGAAGCTTTAGCCCACAAGCAGGTTTTATGTCACTGGATTCATGATTATAGCTTGATTTACATTGATAAAACATGATTTATGTTTAAGTCTCAATTTAAACATGTGTAAATTAATTTTACAACTATAAATTCTCTGGGTTATTTTGATATCAAATGCGATATTCTTGAATTTCGCGATGATAATTATAAAGTATGGATATCAATTATGCTATACGGAAAGACAAACCAATCATTACACAGAACACACTTCTGATGAGATTGCTCTTTATGAACGTTCAAATCACCTTAGTGCGGTTTTCATAAAGACAAAGATCTCTGCTAGTATTCGTGGTTTTGTCGATCATCATAATGATATCGTGGCACTACTAAAAGCTATTGATGAGCAATATAAGACTTCAGATAAAACACTTGTCAGTACCCTTATTATGAAACTTTCATCATTAAGGCTCACTTATGTGACTAGTGTGCGAGAGCACATAATGCAGATGAGAGACATTGCGGCTCAACTTAAGACACTTGAAGTTGATATGCCTGATTTTTTCCTAGTGCATTATATTTTGAACACTCTTCCACAACCATATGCTCCCTTCAAGATATCTTATAACACACATAAAGATAAATGATCAATCAATGAATTACTGGTCATGTGTGTACAAGAGGAAGGAAGACTGACAATGAAGATGTGTGATAATGCTTTCACGATGTATCGTGGAAAGAAGAAGAATCAAACCAAAAAGAAAGATAAAGGGAAATATAAAATACCAATCCAAAGTGGTAAAATCAAGAAGGACTCCAAGTGTTACTTTGGTGGAAAGAAAGAACACATTAAGAAAGATTGTCCTAAATTTAAGTTATGACTTGAAAAAAAATGTACATCAATCTCATTTGTTTGTTATGAATCTAATATGATTGATGTTATTTATAACACATAGTGGATTGATTTTGATTCTACAATTCATATTTTGAATACCTTACAGGGTATGCGTGTAGCACCCGGTTCCATTGAACCAAAAATTTAATCTATTATTAATGATGAACTTTTATAGAAGGGTTGGGGAGAGTTATTGATTAGGTTAATAAATGATCAGGCGAGGGCATGATGGTAATTAGGATTTTATATAGTGGATAACACATTTAAGGAAAAGTCCAGTGAGAGTAGCCGCCACTATCCCCATTTTCCTCTTTCGGTTATCAGCTCGAGCAGTAGAACTCTCTAGGCGATTCTCTCGCCCGATTCTCCTTCAGCCTAGGTAAGTCTTATTTTCTTGCATTTTAGCAATTAGTTTACTGAGAGAATACAATGTGAAGATTTCGAGGTTTCTGTGATTGATGGTGGGTTCAGGTTCTTGGTGATAAATGAGAATGCACGGGTAGTAGAGTTTCAAATCGATTTTCTCAAACATATTATTGATTTTTGGTAAGGTTTAGTAAGGATTGGATTAACGTACTGTCATGACCTTAGGTGAGCGAGTTTTGGAGCAGTTGTAACCGAGCATTTCCAGGAGAGCCAGGTAAGTAAAGTATGTATGTGCCTTCGGGCCTACATCACAAAACAGTAGGGTTGTGCATTTTGTGAATGATTTTGTATGTGATGCATCATGTTTTTGAAAGACTACGAAAATGAATTTCCATGTAAGAATGGTAAGGTATGAACTGAATGTGACAGAAAAACTATTAAGGGAACTAATCCGCCCCTTAATCGAGTAGAGGATGTATGACATTGGGAGAATTGATCCCACTCCCAAGGGAACCATGGGATCAGATCAGCTATTAAGGGAATTCATCCGCCCCTTAATCGAGTAGAGGATGTATGACATTGGGAGAATTGATCCCACTCCCAAGGGAACCAAGGGATCAGATCAGTTTATGAACGTATGTGTATGCAACTGAGATGAGAAAGTAGAAATTGCATGTTTAGGAATTTATGTTTTAGCAATGCATTTCATTACTGCTTTACTTACTTAGCATTAGGCTAATAGATGAGTTTTGTGATGTAGGTGTTGAGGATATTACAGGTGAATTCTCTGAGTTCACTGAGGGATAGGCTGGTTGGAGGAGCACATTCATGTTTCGGCCTGACAAACTGATGAGGCGGGTTAACTGATCAGTAATCTGAAAGTTTAGTTGACAGTGTTTCAATTTAAATTTTGTTGAGTTTCATGACAGAAGTGATTATGATGTTTTGAATACGTTTTTGAGTTCCTTTTTTTTATAATAGTGTCTGTTGGGATTTAATGTTGACACTCACTGAATTTTTAGTAATGTAATGGTTTGAAATGTTTTTGAATGGTTTCAGTGAAGTGAGTAAATTCTTTTCTGTAGGTTAAGTTGTTGTTCTGTCGTCTATCGGAAGATGTCTTCAGTGGAAGCTATCGGATGATGTCTCAGTAAACTCATCGGTAGATGCATGCTGACGTCATCGAAAGGTGTAGGTTTAAGTCTATCGGATGATATCTCAGTAAACTCGTCGGTAGATGCGTGCTGACGTCATCGAAAGGTGTAGGTTTAAGTCTATTGGATGATGTCTCAGTAAACTCATCGGTAGATGCGTGCTGACGTCATCGGAAGGTGTAGGTTTAAGTCTATCAGATGATGTCTCAGTCAACTCATCGGTAGATGCGTGCTGACGTCATCGGAAGGTGTAGGTTTAAGTCTATCGGATGATGTCTCAGTAAACTCATCGGTAGATGCGTGTTGACGTCATCGAAAGGTGTAGGTTTAAGTCTATCGGATGATGTCTCAGTAAACTCATCGGCAGATGCGTGCTGACGTCATCGGAAGATGTAGAGAGTATTTTGTCGTTTTGCCACCGGATGATGTCTTCCATTTTCTGCTTTAGCCCCTTTTTGTTGACTTTGTTCAGCGGGCGGTGCGTTTGACTTTTGAAACTTATGGAGTGTTTTACGATTTAATCCTTTATTCCTTTTGCCGATTATTCCCCAAAATTCTAACTGAGTATTCAAGCATTGTACAACAGTTTTGTTTAACTCTATTTTTACTTAGATGATTTCTGCTGCAAGTTTAAAAAAAAAAAATAATACGGTTGAAATTTTTAGTCATGTACGGGTATGGTGTGACGAACCAGGTTCAGACAACTCGGGGCGTTACAGTATGGTATCAGAGACATTCAGTTAAACCGTTCAAAAGATTACTCATCAGTACCAATCGTCGCATGGAAGTACTCCAACAACTGTAAGTGTTTATGTTAGCCTCAGTAATTAGATATTTATGAACATAGTTAACCTTGTACAGGAAGTGAGTTTAATTGCCAGACGCCCAGGGAGACCTAGGATACCGAGGGAAATGCCAAACTTGAGGAGTGAGGAGGAACCTAGTGTTATCAGACAATTAACAGACTTGGTACGTCAGCAAACAGACTTAGTGCGTCAGCAGTCCGATCAGTTGGCGGTGCTACTGAACCGAGAGGTACAGGGGAGTGCCAACTCAGGTTCTAGCAATGAGCATTCAGGATACCGATTCTGAAAGCTTCAGCCGCCCACGTTTGATGGGAAATCATCTAACCCGATTGTTGCTGAAGAGTGGTTGAGGAAGATTGAAAGCATGCTCTGATGTGCCAACGTCGGAGAAAGAGACAAGGTCACCCTGGCGATTTTCCATTTTGCTGGAGACGCCCAGCTTTGGTGGGAGACAATTGAGACCACCTGACACGGGGGCCCCTAGAAAGGGGGCCCGTGTACGACCCACGAATATGCTAGGTTGGTGCTCGGTTGGGTGCTAGTGAACAATATTTGAATATTGAAATAAAATACTAAACTAAAGGCAAGAAATAAAGAAGGCAAATGTTAAGATGATGGCCGAGATTATAGGTTAGTAGAGAGAAGTAAAATTACAAGAAAATAAAGAGAATAAGATGACAATATATATGTTAGAAATGACAAGGAAATGTAAAGCAATGGAAATTAAGAAAAGATAAAAAAATAGAAAGTGAGTGTGTGGATAATGAAAAGCTGAAAAGTAAAGAGTGATTTGTGTGCAAAAGTGATAGCAATAAAAGTAAAGAAAACCCTTGGTGGATCCGAGGAGCGAGCTTACGGTTTAAGCTCCCGGATACATGTTTTCCGTAAAGAAAACGACCACCGTAGGCCGGGGATTTTCGTCCTCGTTTCAACTCCCAAGGGAGAAGATGAGGGAATGATTAAGAGCTAACCTAGCAACCCAAGCTAGGCTAGCAATGGAGGCTAACTCCTCTTGGTTCAAAGAACCAAGGAAAAATCACCAAAGGAATTTGGGAGATTTAGGGAAATAGTAGTATATTGATTTATCAAAAGTTCTTTTACACACACCAATGCTATGCTTAAATAGAGAAACCTAGGGTGGATGATTAGGGTTTGGTAGTGGAAGAAAGGATTTGAGCCGTTGATGAAGATCAAGATGAAGGGACAAGATTGCAATCCATGTGCTTCATCCAAGGGTTGAGGTGCTTTCCTTGTTTTGATTGATCAATGGTGCTAAATTGCCATGTCATCCATCCTTGTGGCCACTACCAATTGTACTTGCAAAATTCATACCTTAAAGTTGGGCTCTTCTTTGGGCCATGGCTTTCTTTGGGCTCCATTGGTTGTAGGCCTTTTCCTTGAGTAATTTTGTTGAATTTCTTCAACCCATAATCCACCAACATACATCTAACCCTAACCATTCAATCTAATGCATGCAATGCAAATTATAAAATCCTTACAAAAAGGCTAATGTATGCCAATGAGTTTGAAAATTAAAAATTACAAATTTAAGGCCCGGGAAGACAAATTCCCATAGGGCTGTCGGCAAGCTCCGTGCGAATGCTCCAACGGATGACATGGCAAGGTTTCTCCTCATCCTCCTTAGTCGGCTCCCAAGTGAAGTCCATGAGTGAATCGAAACCTGCAAAAAGAGACAAGTCGTTAGAACATTGAACAGTTAAATTTTGTGCCCGGGTTTTTGATCTTGTAACGGGCCTCCGAGGCACGTCACCACCACTGACATTCTGACTATGACTTGGTCACAGTTTGAGGACATCTTCTATGAGAAATATTTTAATAGCACAGTCCAGGCAGCAAAGAAGGTAGAGTTTTTGAACTTGAAGCAGACAGGGTCTGTGGCTGAGTACGTTAGACAATTTGAGTCCCTGTCCAGATTCGCTGGACACTTTATTCACCGAAATGAAGATAAGGTGTTTCAATTCATGAATGGACTAAAACCAGAAATGTACAGAGGGGTCAAGTTTTCTGGTTATAAAGGTTTGCCCTTCAGTGATGTTGTGTCCACAGCATTGGAGGTGGAAGAAGCTGAATTGAAATGTGCTGGACTAAAGGAAACCCCGAGAAAGTTTGTTCAACCACCGCCGCAGAGAGGAGTGAAGAGGTCCAATGAGGGCCAGCACAGCCAAGGGGTAGGAAAGAAGGCACCAGATACCAAGACGTTTACTCAGTGCCCAAAGTGTTCGAAGAATCACTCGGGCGAGTGTAGATTTGGATCGGGTAAGTGCTTCAACTGTGAAGAGGTTGGACACTTGTACAAGGATTGCCCAAAGCCCCGGATCGTTCGATGCTTCCATTGTAACAAGGTTGGCCACCAACAAGTATAAGAAAGGTACTAGGAGGAGTTCATAAATATTAGAGATCATACATTCAGATATTTGTAGTCCGGTTATGGACTCAAATGGTCAAATATATTTCATCTCTTTCATTGATGACTACTCTCAATACATGTATCTCTACTTGCTTTAGAATAAAAATGAAGCATTAAATGCCTTAAAGATTTTCAAGGAGAAAGTAGAGAAATAATGCGGTAAGCAAATTAAGATCGTGAAGACTGATAAAGGTGAAGTGTAATGGTTTGAACTTTTATTACATTTTGGTCAATGATGTAATAAATGATATTTTATATGAAAAAAAATATGTAAATATAAGTCGTATTGAAGAAATGATATATCAAGAGAAAAAATTTAACATATAATTTATTTTAAGCACATAATAATTTATACTAAATTATGATTGATTATTAGTAGTGAAAATTTTATTATAATGTAGTTAATTAGATGAAAAATTGAAAAGTCAATTTGAGGACAAAACCAAATGAGATAAATCATTAGTTAGGAAAGAGATAAGTGAAAATTACTTTAACTCATGTGATAACACCTCATGAGTTTTGTACCTACCTCCTTATTATTCTTATTAATTGAAGTTAAATGTTAATTAAAGTCCAAACACCCACTTTATTCATTCTCCCTCTTTCTGATGCCCTCGACCCACAAAAATCACACACACACACACACACACACACTCTCTCTCTCTCTCTCTCTCTCTGAATCTTCCCGCGAAACTTTCTCGCTCTCCCTCCAAAGATTTAAGGTAGGGTGGATTTTCATTAAGATTTATAAAGTTTTATTGGTTAAATGTTGAAGGAGTGTTGATTTTGTTGATGATCGATGAACTTGAAATGGATACCGGAACAATTTAGTTTCAATGCTCAATTTCTTAGCTTGTTTGATGTATAATTTGATTGTAAGATTTATTTATGGGTTGAAATGTAAAAAATTATCAAATTGTACAAGATTTATTAAGTTTTATTGGTTAAATGTTGAAGGAGTGTTGATTTTGTTGAGTTTTATTGATGATTGATGAACTTGAAATGGATACCCGAAAAATTTAGTTTCAATGCTCAACTTCTTAGCTTGTTTGATGTATAATCTGATTGTAAGACTTATTTATGGGTTGAAATGGATAAAATTATCAAATTGTACAATTATGTTCAAAAATTGGGGGGAGGGGAACATGGCAGTTCGGGTTTGGTGAAATTTTTTCAATCAAATGGTTCTCAATTGATAAATAGTTTTGGCATGTTAAAGTAGACTCGTTGTGTGAACTATGGGCTTTCGAATTGATGCATTTGGATAAGTATATTTAATGTTATGATTTTTCAAGATTGAGGCAAAAACTGTAAAGAGTATTCTTGGCATATTATGGTTTTAGTCTTTTTAGACCCTCTTCACGATTTTATTTTACTAAACTGTTTTAGTATGATATAATAGACACTTCAAAAAATTGTAGCCCCCAAAATTGGTCAAATTAGATATGGATATATTGAGTTATGAATTTTTGAAGTTAATGCAAAATGTTGGTCATATTCCGAAGTTGATATATGAAATGATTTAATTGGTTATATTATATTCTAAACCATTATAAATTGGATGCTAATAGTATAATGCATGTGTTATAGGTTTTCAAGTTGCTATATATTGTGTTAAGGACATAAAGTAAGTAAATCTAACGTTTAGAATAGTTAGTTTAGGCTTTATTGCATTATTAGGTGAAGATAGTTTAAATTTTTGTCTTGGTTATGGATAGGTTTAGAAATTATTATGATTGGTTGATATTTGATGGATTGAAGTAATTAATTGATATCGTTTTTTATGCAAATTGGATAATGAATTGTGAAAATTGTTTATTTCCGATTTTATAGAATTATTAAAACATAAAATTTTGAAAACGAGATTTACGTTGAATTGAACATATTGGTTTTAAATATCAATTGGATGGGTGGATTACGTTAATTTAAATGTACATATCATTTGCTTTATAAACGTTTTAAAGCATGCGTTTTAGGAAGGAGGAAGTTAGAAGTCTTGGTAACACAAGAACCCAATGGACTGGACTTGTCTCTTTGTGTGCGATGATTATGACTATGAAAATAAATAGGAGATTAACTATATGTTCTCATTGGGTTGAAAGTCCCTAAACCTCGAGATGAAGCAATGTAAGAGAGGTTCTATAGCCCTACTAAAGAAAACCCGAAAACTTGTAGAGGTGTGTTATGGTTATATGAGGTCAGTTTAGAGTGAAGTGCATCTTGACATTTACAATTGAATGTTAAAAAAAAAAAAACTGTTTTTGGAAAAAAAATTTGCTTAAAAAGATGGTTTTAAATCATGTAAACTTATTTATATTTGTATTGGATTGATTTAATTGTTGAAAATGGCTTCGAACAATGGTTGATAGATTTTAAAAAGGTATAATACAAACTTGCATACATTTTATAAAAATGCCATAGATTTCAAAGCATGATTGTTTTAAAATTTGAATTTCAAAATAATCTCTGTTATGTGGAGGTTAGAGAATGATCCTAAAAGTGTGGATAGAGTCTGAGTTAGCTATCTTAACTGCTAGATTTATTTACTGAGCGTAAAGCTCATTATGTGGATATTGTATATTTTTTAGATATCGAGAACGTTCATTGTGACGGTAAAGCAAATGCAATATAAAGTTGATAAAGAGTTTTAGGCGAGCCATCGAGGTAGATGGTTATTCTTTTTGAGATGAGACAGAGATTTTAGTTTTATTATGCATAAACTTCTTTTGAACGGTCACGTGTGTGTGGCTTAGTTATTCTGTAATAGCTTCTATGGAGTACTCTGATGAGGATGTAAAAACTTTGATGTAAATATTTGAATGTATAGTGTAAATATTGTTTGGAGGTTATTGAAAATATCATAATTTAGGACCAGTTTCAAGAAATAAGCAATTGATAAAAATACAAACAGATCCATGCAAAAGCGAAATCGAATTTCGTTCCCACCTCAGGAATCTTGTCAGCAACCTGTCGGGGCCCAGTTCTAGCCCGATGATTGGGATCGGGTCCTGACATGTAGAATATTATGGTAGATACACTGAGGATGGACAAACACCTAGTCTGTTTGCTAGATTTCTTCGAGAGCACGATATTGTTGTTCAGTACACATGCCTGAATCTCTAGATCAAAATGATGTTGCAAAAAGAAGAAATCGAACATTATTGGACATGGTGAGAAATATGCATAACAACTACAAGCTTCCTGATTTCTTGTGGACTGATGCTCTTAAGACGACTGCGTATGTATTAAATTGAGTTCCAACCAAGGCTGTCAAAAAGATGCCATTTGAGTTATGGAAAAGTTCGAAACTAAGTTTGCGACATATATGCATTAAGGGATGCCTGTCTGAAGTCAGGATTTATAACTTACAAGAAAAAAAAAACTAGATCCAATGACCATTAGTGGATATTTCATTGGATATGATGAAAGATCTAAGAGATTTATATTCTATTGTCCATCTCATAGCACTAGGATTGTGGAATCAAGAAATGCAAAATTTCTTGAAAATGACTTAATTAGTGGAAGTGATCGATTTCACTATATTGCTTCTGAAAGAGATCACATTATTGTTTAACCTACTAGTTCAAGTGATATATTGATTGTTGTTCATAACACTCATCGAGTTCAAACGAGTGTTGAACAATCAATAAATGAGATTTCACAAGTTGTTGATGATTCAATATATGAAATTCTTGAGGAAGTTCTGAAAATTGTTATTTCAGAGCTTAGAATCGTTTATTCTATTTCTAGGCCACTAAAGATATATTGTTATAATTCAACTGCTGTTTTTATAGCTAAAAACAAGTAGTCGAAGTAAGCACATCAACATTAAATATTTAGCCATAAGAGAACATGTTAACTATTAAGGATGCTACAGTGGTCATCGAACACATTAACACTGAATTGATGATAACTGATCTTTTAACTAAAGACATGCCAATTTCAAAATTTAAGGATCATGTAGAGAAAATGAGACTTGGTTCCCTATATAATTTTTCATTGTAAGAACGAATATTGATAAACTCTTCTGTTGATATTTCTTATTTTGATATATATTGTGTACACATTTATGTTTGAAAAATATACTTAAGTAATGAACCTGGAATAAACATAGAGTTTATTCATTAAGATTATGGGCAATAAAAAAGTAAATAATGCATTGTGATACATGGAAGATAATTCTCGATTATATTAAGAGAATTAGTCGCTATGGAACATGTATTGTGTTTAATTACTACAGAATTTATGAAAAATTCAGACTAAGTGAGAGAATGTTGGTGGTTGATCTTGTTTTTCTTTGTGGAGTCCCCATTAATAACAAGATGACCCATGCTCATACCCATTGCAGAAGGAAAAATATTTTCCTTCGGCAAGATTTACGAATGTTGATAAATTTTTCTTCGTGCGGAAAAGTCTCTCTATTTAGAGGGACTCTTGTGATGAAGTCTCTTTGATGGAAGGAGAGAAAAATTGAGAAGAAAACAGTGAGAGGTCCTCTAAGCCTAACTCTCATTTATAAATACACCATCGTATTGAAAGTGTGAAGGTTTGGAAACGACTAATCTCGGAGGTAAAGCAATCTCAATTTTCAAACATCAATGGATAGATGTAAAATTTATTTTTCCGCAATTAATGTCTAAATGCTTTAATTTTAGTTTCTAAAGTATGTTTAGATCATTTAATATTCTAATATGTACTTATGCAAATTTTATAGTATTTGTTGTTACGTCACAATTACTTGTAACTGGAATGACAATGAAATATATTAACGATATAAATTAATAAATTTTTTTAAAAAAACCCTAAAGTATGGATTGGTTTTAAAAAAACTCTCAAACTACACTATTTATAAAAAAAACCTTAACGTATTGAAAATATGCAATTTCAACCTCGCAGGGGGGGTGAGGAGGCCGTCCTTGTCGACCGAGTACGGCCGGTTCAGCTGGACTGGCCGTACTGGCCTCCCTTTGCAATTTTTTTGCAAAAATGGGGTTGCAGTACGGCCCGTCCAGCTGGACAGGCCGTACTCCTTGTTAGGAGGACGGCTGGTCCTTGGACCAGCCGTCCTCAATGGGTAAAACCCATGACTTAGGGGAACAAAGCCGTGACAAAAGTCACAGGTTCTGTCATCTAGCAGGTCGAGTACGGCCGGTCCAGTCGGATCGGCCGTACTCGACTCCCCTATTTAAAGCCACAAAGTCAGCTTTGAAAAATCACACTTTAATTCTCTCAATTCTCTCTCTCGTTTCCTATTTCGACGAAATTTCTCCGTGTTCACCTACCAGGTACGAAGGTTTTTTTTTATCATTTATTTTAGACATTTTTAAAAAAAATTCATATACAAGGTGTTAAACCGAGATTAAATTTTTTTGACGTATTGTTTATTCATTGTATTTTTATTTTAAAAGTTTCTATCAAAATTCTGAACGTATGAATATTTTATTTTATGTTTATTTATTTAAATATTTATAATATTTTTTCCTCGATTACCGACGACTATCAAGAGCGGCTTAAGCATTGTGTGGTGCTAATAGATAAATATCTGGTTAGGGCTGCTAATATTAGCACCGAGAAACTTGCAAGGGTCGCGGTGCGCCATGAGTTATATCAGTACGTGAAACGCAATGCCGCCGCTTTTGATGATACGATATATACTGAGTTTTTTTATTCATATGAGCATTAAAAAAGGAAAAAAAAAAATATATCTAGCGTGAAAGATTTTTCTTTCCTTTACGTCTAGTGAGTTTAATCGGTCCTCACATTATATAGATTTTAGCTCTTATACCATGATAGAAAGTGAGATGGTAGAACTCACTTTCTAAAGCTAGTTCAAGGAGTGAGAGAATCTCCCTCATATTTATACAGGACCATTTGCTTTGGTTATGTCGATGTGGGACAACACTCGCCCACACGTCTAGCGTGATAAAAAGTGATATGGTTGAATTTACTCATTGAGCTAGCTTTTGGAGTGAGTTCTACCCTCTCACTTTCTATAATAGTATCAGAGCTAAATCTGTACGATATGAAGACTGATTAAACATGCTAGACGTGAAAGAAAAAAAACTTATCACGCTAGACATGTGGGTGAATGTTGTCTCACATCGACAGAACCAAAGCAAACGGTCTTGTATAAATATGAGGGAGATTCTCTCACTCTTTGAGGTAGCTTTTGGAGTGAGTTTTATCTTCTCACTTTCTATCACGGTATCAGAGCTAAATCTGTACGATGTGAAGACCGATTAAATATGCTAGACGTGAAAGAAAAAAAAAACTTATCACGCTAGACGTGTAGGCGGATGTTGTCTCACATCGACAGAACTAAAACAAACGGCTCTGTATAAATATGTGGAGGATTTCCTCACTTATTGAACCAATTTTTGGATTGAGTTATCCCCTCTCTCTTTCTATGAGTGATTTACTTCCATTCTGTCGGTGCTGTTCTTATAAAACTTGGCTGAGATTTTTGGGTCTTTGTGCAGCCTTTTTTCGTTCAAGGCAGCGATTTAAGTTGAAATGGTATTCCTTATTCATACATTGAAAAAGGAAATGGAAACCCCAGTGCAGTTTTGGCCATTTATGTTCTATTCTCCATTGATCTTGAATCCTAAAAAGCTGATACATTGGGTTTTGATGGTTGACTTTCCATCTGATTCTCTTCTAGAAATCTAATTCAACACAGAGGACTTCAAAAGGATTAATATTTGCAGAATGTAGGACAGATGGGGGAATCCAACTGGACGAAGGGGAATTACAGCAAAGAAAAGCCTCGGCAGAAAGGCATTCCAAGTTGCAGACGATCCAGATTTCTTCTCGGCCATTATTGTTAGAATTTTGGGACACGTATATAATTAAGTGAATGTATATAGTCATCAAATATATTAAGTCAATATTATGTGATCTATTTTGAAATAAAGAATTTGACTTAAGGACATAATTGTCATGAATAATATTGTGGATACCATATGCAGAATTTCTAATTTGATGAGGGGCCAAATTAGAAATATGCGAAAGGTTGTAACTGTTAGAGATTGCAACGGTTACAAAACAGTTGTTGGGTTATGGTCCCCATATGTAGAAAGAAGAATCTCTATTATGTATCCCCATCAACAGAGAGAATAAGGAACGTAAGAAAATTCTACATTTGGAAGATCAAAGCCAAAAGACCATGGCCAAAGATTCAGGTACGCTTCCGCACTCAATTTATGTTTAAGTTAAGAACAAGATTTCAGATTTAGTTTCATAAGGATAATAGAAACTAGGGATTTTATCAACAATTGGTATCAGAGCCGTTTTTGTTATTGATTTGAACACAAGGCTGATCTTCAGAATTGTATTTCTTTTGATTTTGCAAAGAGTTAGAAAAACATCAGAATCAAAATATAAGAATCAAAATTAAAATTAAGATTCAGGTCGTCTTTGGTGCCCAACGATTAAAGACGCGACGCATACACGGATCGGTAGAAGCAGGCTTCGCTTCTACCGATGTACAGTATCGGTAGAAGCAGGCTTCGCTTCTACCGATGTACAGTTTCGGTAGAAGCAGGCTTCACTTCTACCGATGTACAGTACCGGTAGAAGCAGGCTTCGGTAGAAGCAGGCTTCTGCTTCTACCGGTGTACAATACCGATGTACAGTAATTTCGGTGGATATAATTTCAAGCTTCTACCGATGTACAGTAATTTTGGTGGATATAATTTCAAGCTTCTACCGATGTACAGTAATTTCGGTAGATATAATTTCAAGCTTCTACCAATGTACAGTAAGTTCGGTGGTTATAATTTCAAGCTTCTATCCAATCTTTAAATTCCGATTTAATTCATTTAATTAGCATACTTTACAGTATTATATAGTCCAACATTCTGATTCGATCAATGAAATAAGATGTCACCAAAGTGACCTCTCTTATGTAGATTATTCATGACGAATTTTTAAATGATTGTAAGTGTGTATGTTCATGCGATTATTAATCAGCCCAAAGGAAGATTAATAGTTGGTCGAACTACATAATTACTTGTGATAGTAAACATGTAACGATTGTAAGGATTTTACATGAGAATGGTAAATCAATCCAAAGAGGGGTTTATTATTTGTCATGCATTATTGTTAGTGTTTGATTATTACAACAAGAGTATCACTTGCAGTTAATTTTACTGTCCAAAGACTTGAAATTAATGTTGCACTAGGTATCTTGAGATAGGATTTGCCAATTATTTTGAATTTTATTGATAATTATGTTTTGAGCATGTTATTTATAATTCTATTGTTCTCATTCAGCTAATGTTGCAAACATATCTGCCAACCTAAATTTAGTACCAGTCCTTACTGGTACTAACTTTAAAGACTGGAAGGAGAACATTCAGATAGTTCTCAGGTGCATGGACATGGACCATGCTATTCGGACGGAGAAACCCGTTACTCCTACAGCAACTAGCTCATCCGAGGAGAGAGCTAGATTTGAGAAGTGGGATCGCTCCAACCGCATGAGTCTAATGATCATCAAGCGTGCCATTCTAGAGGTATTTAGGGGTGCAGTGTCCGAGGACACCACCGATGCTAAGGAGTACCTTGCAGAAATTGAGAAGCGCTTTGCCAAAAGCGATAAGGCTGAAACAAGCACTATTTGAAGAGTTTGATTTCAATGAAGTATAAAGGCAAGAGAAACATAAGGGAGTACATCATGGAAATGTCTCATCTTGCTTCGAAACTGAAGGCATTAAAGCTTGATTGCATGAGGATTTACTTGTGCATCTCATCTTGATTTCTCTCCCAGTTCAATTCAACCACTTTAAGGTCAGTTTTAACTGTCAGAAGGAAACATGGAATTTGAATGAACTAATTTCTCATTGTGTACAAGAGGAAGAAAGATTGAAGCAAGAGAAGACAGAAAGTGCTTTCTTAGCAAGCACCTCTAAAGAAAAGAGCAAGAAAAGAAAGAATATTAATGTTGCTGGTCCAAGTGCAAAGAAACAAAATAAGGATGGTAATCCTTGTTTCTTTTGCAATAAACCTGGACACATGAAGAAGGAATGTGCAAAGTATCGTGCATGGCACGAGAAGAAATGTACATTTCTTAATTTGGTTTGTTCTGAAGTTAATTTGGCTTCAGTACCTAGAAATACTTGGTGGTTAGACTCCGATGCTACTACTAACATCAGTATTTCAATGCAGGGTTGCCTAAGCTACCGAAAGCCAAGTGATGCTGAAAGATGTATCTATGTGGGCGATGGCAAATCGGTAGAAGTGGAAGCAATTGGTCATTTTAGATTGTTGCTTTGTACTGGTTTCTATTTGGATTTAATGGATACTTATGTTGTACCGTCAATTAGATGGAATTTGGTTTTTGTTTGTTGCTTGGACAAATTTGGTTACACTTGTTCTTTTGGAAACAATCAGTTTATGTTATCTATTAATTCAAATGTGGTTGGAACTGGTTCGCTTATGCAATATGACAATCTATATTTGCTTGATACAAATGCTACATATCATGAAACCCTGAATATTGAATCAAAAGGTACAAAACGGAAGCTAAATAATGACAATTCAGGAGCATTGTGGCTCAAGCGCTTAGGCCACATCTCTAGAAATAGAGTTGAACGACTTGTGTCAGATGGAATTCTAAATTTCATTGATTTTGCGAATTTTAACATCTGTATTGAATGCATTAAAGGGAAACAAACCAAAGGCAAGAAATTAGGTGCATATAGAGCTACGGAAGTCTTAGTGTAATACCCGGCTTTACGGGATATTAATATTATAATATATGTTGGCATTTTTGTAAATATGTCAAATCAAGTCCTTTTATGAAAAGAAAGCGTCATTAGAATCCTAATTATTAATAGGAATTTTAATGAAATTATGAGAATTTTCGGAGTAGTAACGCTTAATTCCGAGTAATTAAGGTTCTCGTAATATAAAGGACGTCTTAGTAAAAATAGTAAACGAGGTCCAATTTGTGCACGGACAGTTTTAATAAATCTCAAATAATAAGTTGGACTTATTGGTGAAATAAGGAGATTGGGTGAAACCGAATAGTTAGCCGATTAACGAAACGAAGGACGAAACAAATAGAAATATGTACTAAGGGCAAAATGGTAATTTTGCAAACTAAATTTTATTAGAAACATCAAAACCCTTTCTTCCTTCACGAAAAACACCAGAACCCTTTTCTTTTCCTTCCTTCGCGATTCCTCTCTTCCCGTGACGATTTCCTCAACTTCTGACCTCCATTTTTCCGACGTTCTTCGCATTTTCTCCTCCAATCGACGCTCTAGGTATGAATCTATAGTTTTAGAGAGTTAGTTTTTGATTTTTAGAAAGTTATACGATTAGGGTTTCGTTTAGATTATCATTGAAAATGTGATTTAGGGTCTGAAATTAATATGTTTATTGTGATTGATGATATAAAGGACGTATTGAACGTTATTGGACAAAGTTAGAGGGATTTGTGAGAAACGTTAAAATTGAAGGATTTTCGAATTTTTGGGAAAAACTCGTTAATTGTGATTTTAAACTATCGAGCGTTAATCGTTGTTTAAATACTTTGATTAGTTAAGATAAAGCTTTAGGAAATTTCCTTAGTTAGGGTTTTGTTGAATTCAGACGATTACAAGTTTAAACGCGTGGTATTTATAATCGTTGTGTTTTGCCTCAGACAAACAACGCTCGTGGGACGGAGCTTGAGCTGCTTTGGACACGAGGTAAGTTCTCGTGATTTTCTCTGGCCGATTGGCCTACACTGTACGTCGAAGTCGTCTCGAGGAACCTTAAGGATTTGTTTATTTAAATCGTTTTGGTTTGGGTAGTTAGGATTAGTGGTTTTTATATGTTGTTTGTTTATCGTCTTGATGGTACACATGTGATTGTTTACTTTATGTTATATTGAACTGTTCATGCATCATGGTTTTAAAAATGTCATGAAAATGAATTTACGCACGGATTTCATGAAAAGAACATGCATTGTAAAGGCAAGTAAAGTATCACAGTAAACAACCATGGCATGGGGTTATCGGGAATGAGGTTCAAACCTAGCGTTCTGTGGTGAGCAGGTTTTCCTCCCTTCAGATGGTGTGGGCTGTCTAACCGCTGGACGTGCCCTATCCATCTGTCGAGCGTTTTCGATAACCATAGACTGACACGTAATGATTTATGAACTGACATGGACTGTTTTTATAGCATCGAGCATACATGATCATGCATAAGCATTTACGTAGAGCTTACTGAGATATTTATCTCATAGTGTGTCTGTATGGTGTAGGTGACTTCGACATAGGTGAGGATGAGATCCCTCCACCCGAGGAGTGATCCAGTTGACGGAGGATGGCTTGCGGTGGTGTGTTGCGCAGTCGATGCTTGACCTGACCCGTGCCCGATCGCCTAACTCTATTTCTTCTTTCTCTATAATTATCACACAATGCTCTCTGGAATTCGAAATTCCAGAGAGCAAAACTCATTATTTCTTTCATTAACCCCCTGCACATCACACTTCATAAATTATATTTTCTTCAACACTTCAACTCCATTTTTAAACATAGCTAGTTTTCCTAAAAACAAACCGCATGGATATATTTAAAACTATACCATTTCTCCTGTTTTGAAATGTCAAAGCAGTTTATAAAATCAGGTTTTCAAAACGTTTAAAACATGTAAACATAAACCTATCAACTACCAGTTCTCAAACATCCTAAAATGTTCTAACTGCACAATTACTTTTTCTAATCTACCATCAGCCCAAAACTCCCAGATACCCTCAAAACACGTACATACTTTTCCACGGATCTGTCAAGCATCGACTGCGCAACACACCACCGCAAGCCATCCTCCGTCAACTGGATCACTCCTCAGGTGGAGGGATCTCATCCTCATCTATGTCGAAGTCACCTACACCATACAGACACACTATGAGATAAAAATCTCAGTAAGCTCTATGTAAATGCCTATGCATGATCATGTATGCTCGATGCTATAAAAACAGTCCATGTCAGTTTAAATATCAGTACGTGTCAGTCTATGGTTATCGGAAACGCTCGACAAATGGATATGGCACGTCCAGCGGTTAGACAGCCCACACCATCTGAAGGGAGGAAAACCCGCTCACCACGGAACGCCAGGTCTAAACCTCATCCCCGATAACCCCATGTCATGGTTGTTTACTGTGATACTTTACTTGCCTTTACAATGCATGTTCTTTTCATGAAATCCGTGCGTAAATTCATTTTCATGACATTTTTAAAACCATGATGCATGAACAGTTCAATATAACATAAAGTAAACAATCACATGTGTACCATCAAGACGATAAACAAACAACATATAAAAACCACTAATCCTAACTACCCAAACCAAAACGATTTAAACAAACAAATCCTCAAGGTTTCTCGAGACGACTTCGACGTACGGTGTAGGCCAATCGACCAGTGAAAATCACGAGAACTTACCTCGTGTCCAAAGCAGCTCAAGCTCTGTCCACGAGCGTTGTTTGTCTGAGGCAAAACACAACGATTATAAATACCACGCGTTTAAACTTCTAATCGTCCGAATTCAACAAAATCCTAACTAAGGAAATTTCCTAAAGCTTTATCCTAACTAATCGAAGTATTTAAACAACGATTAACGCTCAATAGTTTAAAATCACAATTAACGAGTTTTTCCCAAAAACCTAAAAATCCTTCAATTTTAACGTTCCTAACAAATCCCTCTAACTTTGTCCAATAACATTCAATACGTCCTTTATATCATCAATCACAATAAACCTATTAATTTCGGACCTTAAATCACATTTTCAACGATAATCTAAACGAAACCCTAATCGTATAACTTTCTAAAAATCGAAAACTAACGCTCTAAAACTATAGATTCATACCTAGAGCGTCGATTGGAGGAGAAAATGCGAAGAATGGAAGACGAACGGAGGAAAAACGGAGGTCGGAAGTTGAGGAAATCGTCGCGGGCAGAGAGGAATCGCGAAGGAAGGAAAAGAAAAGGGTTCTGGCGTTTTTCGTGAAGGAAGAAAGGGTTTTGATGTTTTTAATAAAATTTGGTTTGCAAAATTACCATTTTGCCCTTAGTACATATTTCTATTTGTTTCGTCCTTCATTTCGTTAATCGGCTAACTATTCGGTTTCACCCAATCTCCTTATTTCACCAATAAGTCCAACTTATTATTTGAGATTTATTAAAACTGTCCGTGCACAAATTGGACCTCGTTACTATTTTTACTAAGACGTCCTTTATATTACGAGAACCTTAATTACTCGGAATTAAGCATTACTACTCCAAAAATTCTCATAATTTCATTAAAATTTCTATTAATAATTAGGATTCTAATGACGTTTTCTTTTCATAAAACGGACTTGATTTGACATATTTACAAAAATGCCAACATATATTATAATATTAATATCCCGTAAAGCCGGGTATTACATTCCATCCACCTTATTTAGAATTTTGTCCACAAAATTAAATCATACAAACAATTCAGGATATTTAGTCATCATATCTTGCTGTCGCTCCCAGGTAGCCTCTTCCACCTCGTGGTTCAGCCACAAAACTTTGACCAGCGGAATCTCTTTGTTGCGCAATACCTTGATGGAAGACTCCAAGATGCATACGGGCCTCTCCTCGTAAGTCAAGGTAGGCTGTACCTCGATCTCTCTAGCCTCGACGATATGCGATGGATCGTGTAGGCACTTCCGAAGCATAGATACATGGAATACATCGTGGATACCCTCCATAAAAGCCGGAATCTCTAATCTGTACGCCATCTTCCCGATCCTCTTCAGAATAAGAAAGGGCCCCACATAACGAGGGTTTAACTTGCCCCTCCGTCCAAATCTCATAACGCCTTTGAACGGAGAAACTTTAAGGTAAACCTCGTCGCCTTCTTTGAACTCTAGCTCTCGCCGTCTCGTGTCAGCATAGCTCTTCTGTCGGCTCTGAGCTATCTCAATACGCTGTTGGATAACGGTAATCTTCTCTGCCGTTTGCTGTAGAATCTCTGGACCCATGATGCTGGCCTCGCCAACCTCGTCCCAATATAACGGAGACCTACACTTGCGACCATACAGCGCCTCATACGGAGCCATGCCAATCGTAGCCTGGAAGCTGTTATTGTACGAGAACTCAATCAGAGGCAAATATCGGCTCCACGCGCCCTGAAACTCCAGCACACAAGCTCTGAGCATATCCTCAAGAATCTGATTCGTCCTCTCTGTCTAACCATCAGTCTGAGGATGAAATGCCGTGCTGAAATTAAGCTGAGTCCCCATGGCTTTATGCAGGCTCTTCCAGAACTTCGACGTAAATCTCGGATCACGATCTGAGACTATAGAAACTGGCACTCCATGCAGTCTAAGCTCGGCGAGCTGATCCATAGAAGATGTCATCCTCACAGATAAGAAGTGGGCCGACTTTGTCAATCGGTCCACGATCACCCAAACACTATCATGGCCCTTCGTCGTCCTCGGGAGCCCCACAATAAACTTCATGGAGATCTGCTCTCACTTCCACTCCGGAATCGGCAGTGGCAATAATGTTCCGGCCGGTCTCTGGTGCTCTGCCTTTACCTGTTGACAAACCAGACAGGTTTCAACGTACTTGGCGACCTCTCTCTTCATGTTCGGCCACCAGAAGTGTTGCTTTAAATCCCGGTACATCTTAGTATTTCCCAGGTGCACAGAATAAGCCGAAGAATGTGCCTCGGCCCATATCTCCTTCTTCAGATCCTCGTCGTTAGGCACGTACCACCTATGCCTGAACTTCAGAATACCATCATCTGATAAGTGAAAATCCGACGAGTCACCCAACGTCATACTCGATCGAAGCTCCTCACACTCCGTATCATTCTGCTGAGCTTCGCGTATCCTATCCAGAATGGTCGGCCTGAGAGAAATGTTGGTGAGCATACTGGACAACTCTGCCACTATCTCCACATCGAACCTCTCAATCTCAGACCGCAGCGTGACTGACTTCGCTGCTAGTGAAGGCTGACTCGTAGAAGGCACCCTACTCAAAGCATCAGCAACTTTGTTCGCCTTTCCTGGATGGTACTTGATATCAAAATCATAATCTTTGACGAACTCAAGCCACCGTCTCTGTCGCATATTCAGCTCCTTCTGCGTAACTAAATACTTCAAGCTTTTGTGGTCAGAAAATATCTCGCACTGCTGCCCATATAAATAATGTCTCCATATCTTCAGTGCGAAGACCACAGCTGCTAACTCAAGGCCGTGAGGGGAGGATATTGGGTTACGGCCCAATCCCCAGAGCGGACAATATCTTGCTGGAAAACGGGGTCGTTACAAATGGTATCAAAGCCTGTACCCAACCGAAAATGTGGCCAACGAGGACGTTGGGCCCCCGAGGGGGGGTGATTGTGATGACCCAAATATGCACGTATGGGTACGATGGCTGCAAGAACCGGAACCCGGATGGCGGTACGTCCGCGCGGGCGAACCGGAAGGTGACAGTTCGTAAAAAGGGGGTCGTCATAATCCCACATCGCTTGGGGAAGTATGTGGAAATGAAACATATGTAAAGAGACCCTCCCAACATAGAAAGACGCGTTTTGGAGCACAATTGGCAATGGATCCCATAAGAACTCCGAAGTTAAAAGTGCTTCGGCGAGAGCAATTCCAGGTTGGGTGACCTTCCGGGAAGTTCTCGCCAAACAAAGCCGTGAGGGGAGAATATTGGGCTGCGGCCCAATTCCCAGAGCGGACAATATCTTGCTGGGATAAGGGATCGTTACACTTAGAGTTGATACATACGGATGTTTGTGGACCGTTTCCAACACCTTCTTGGAATGGTCAACGCTACTTTGTATCATTCATAGACGATTTTTTGAGATATGCATACAAATTTCTTATTCATGAAAAGGCTCAAACATTGAATGTGTTCAAGTCATTCAAGGTTGAAGTTGAAAATCAACTCGATAAAAGGATAAAGAAAATAAAGTCCGATCGTGGTGGTGAATACTACGGCCGGTACGATGGTTCAGGAGAACAACGTCCAGAGCCTTTTGCCAAATACCTAGAGGAGTGTGGTATCGTCCCACAATACACCATGCCGGGCTCTCCAAGCATGAATGGTGTAGCAGAAAGACAAAATCGTACTTTACAGGATATGGTAAGGAGTATGATAAGTCATTCCTCCTTGCCGGAATCACTCTGGGGTGAGGCAATAAAAACAGCAGCATACATTCTGAATAGGGTGCCAACAAAAGCAGCTGCTAAAACAGCTTTTGAGCTTTGGCTAGGGCGAAAGCCTAGTCTAAAGCATTTTCATGTTTGGGGTTGTCCAGCTGAGGCACGGCTTTATAGGTCACATGAGAATAAATTGGACTCCAAAACTGGAGCAGCTACTTTATTAACTATTCTGAGCGATCAAGGGGCTATAAATTTTATGATCCCAAATTAAAGACTATTTTTGAGACGGGTACAGCAGTATTTTTCGAGGATATTGAGTTTAAGAGGAAGAATAAAATAAAGGACTTTGTCTTTGAGGAAGAATCAACTTCTAATATGGTTAATGAGGAGTTGATTCATATTCCGATTTCTTTAGACAATGATGAAGATTCCACTCTTGTCATTGATAATATCGGAATTCCAGAAAATCAAGACATTGTTGATCTCCCAGAATTAAAAACTCAACAACCTCTTGAAGAAGCAATTGAAGTTCAAGTGCCATTACGGCAGTCCGCGAGAGAAAGAAGAAATGCTATTTCGGATGTCTATAAAGTATTTCTTTAGGAACATGAAGATGATCTTAGCATGATGGAAGATGATCCTATCAACTTCCGTCAAGCTATAGAAAGTTCCAATTCGGTAAAGTGGGTCGAAGCAAGGAATGAAGAGTATAAGTCAATGCAAGACAATAAAGTATGGGAACTTGTCCCATTACCGGAAGGTACAAAACCTGTTGGTTGTAAATGGATTTTTAAGACCAAAAGGGATTCAAATGGTAATGTGGAAAAGTATAAAGCTCGTCTTGTGGCAAAAGATTTTACTCAAAAATACGGGATTGACTATAAAGAGACATTTTCTCCGGTTTCAACTAAGGACTCTTTTAGATCAATTATGACACTTGTAGCACATTTTGATATGGAGCTACATCAGATGGATGTAAAGACAGCATTTCTCAATGGTGACATTGATGAAACAATTTATATGGTGCAACCAGAAAACTTTGTATTAAGAGACCCAAAGAATATGGTTTGTAAATTAAAGAAATTCATATATGGGCTTAAGCAAGCGTTTCGTCAGTGGTACCATAAGTTTCACGAAATAATTCTCTCATTTGGTTTTGAAGATAATGTAATTGATGGTTGTGTGTATCACAAGTTCAGTGGGAGTAAGCACATATTTCTAGTTTTATATGTGGATGACATTTTGCTTGCCACAAACGATATAGGCTTATTGCACCAAACCAAGAAGTTTTTATCGAAAAACTTTGAGATGAAAGATCTTGGTGAGGCTTCATTTGTATTAGGAATTCAGATACATCGAGACCGTTCTTGAAGTATTCTAGGATTGTCACAAATGAGCTATATCGATAAAGTACTTAAGAGATATGGCATGCAAGATTGTAAACTAGGCAACACCCCGGTCGCTAAGGGAGATAAATTTAATCTCAAACAATGCCCTAAAGGAAGTCTTGAAATTCAAGAAATGCAAAAGATTTCTTATGCTTCGGTGATAGGAAGTCTTATGTATGCTCAAGTTTGTACGCGTCCGGATATTGCGTACATAGTAGGTGTATTAGACAGATATTTAAGCAACCCAGGATCACTGGAAAGCAGCCAAAAGAGTTATGAGATACCTTAAGAGAACCAGGAATTACATGCTCACTTATAGGAGGTCAAATAGTCTTGAGATCATTGGGTATTCTGACTCCGATTTTGCGGGATGCCAAGATAGTTTGAGATCCACTTCGGGCTGCATTTTTCTGTTGGCTGGTGGAGCCATTTCATGGAGAAGTGCCAAACAGGGACTTACAGCTTCCTCCACCATGGCAGCAGAATTTGTTGCTTGTTATGAAGCATCAAATCATGGGATATGGCTGAAGAATTTTGTCACAAGGCTGCGTATTCTAGAAGGGATTGAAAGACCCCTTAAGTTATTTTGTGACAATAGATCAGCTGTATTATATTCTAACAACAATAGGAGCTCAACGAAGTCGAAGCATATCGACATCAAGTTCATTGTTGTAAAAGAAAGGGTACAAAGTGGGCAAATTTCTATAGAACACTTAAGTACAAACTCCATGGTAGCTGATCCTTTGACAAAAGGTTTGCCACCTAGTGTCTTTCATGAGCATACTGCTCGTATGGGTCTTGTAGAGATGGATTATCTCTAGGTTGAGTGGGAGTTTGTAATTGGTTGTTTATCCGGATGCTTGTTTTATAGACATTGTTTATATATTTTTATTCTGATAAAAAATGAAGTATTATTCAATTATTTCACTTTGTACAATTGTGGTTAAAGTCTGATCTCACTAAAGTTAAGGTGGACCAGTTGAAAATTGACATGAAAAGATCACCTTGCATGTAATTTTCATGCCACTAATTCATGATTGATCTATGTTATTTAGTCATGTTGATGTACGTGACCATTGATAGGTTTAGTTGTGATTAATACAACGAATACTGTTTTGATCCTATGTCAATGTTACTAATGAACAAGATTGTCTGGAATGTCCTAAGACTTGATGACAATACATGTGCACACTAAGGATATAACATTCATTATATTGTATATGTGTCCAGTGGAAGATTGTTAGAATATGTGAATATATATAGTCATCAAATATATTAAGTCAATATTAAGTGATCTATTTTGAAATAAAGAATTTAACTTAAGGACATAATTGTCATGGATAATATTGTGGATACCATATGTAGAATTTCTAATTTGATGAGGGGCCAAATTAGAAATATGCGAAAGGTTGTAACTATTAGAGATTGCAACGGTTACAAAACAGTTGTTGGATTATGGTCCCCATTTGTAGAAAGAAGAATCTCTATTCTGTATCCCCATCAACAGAGAGAATAAAGAACTTAAGAAAATTTTACATTTCGAAGATCAAAGCCAAAAGACCATGGCCAAAGATTCAGGTACGCTTCCGCGCTCAATTTATGTTTAAGTTAAGAACAAGATTTCAGATTTAGTTTCATAAGGATAATAGAAACTAAGGATTTTATCAACAATTATTTCTCCCCGACCAACTCATAAACACTAGCAAGACGACAACTTAGCAACAGCGAGAAAAATGGACCAAGATTTGATTAAAACTGATGATTTTAATGTCTTTGGGGCACCACCATACACAGAAAAAGGTCTGCAACGAACGAACTTAATGAGCAATGAGGGACGTTACTATGAAAATTAAGATCAATCAGAAGCCCTTCAACTATTTCCTCTCTGCCGCGGGGAAGAAAACGACCGTATAACGCAGCACCAGTTTTCTTTGAATTTCTTCCATTGAAGAACTAGGCAAGGTCTAAAACAGCTTCACAGTTTTTGGTTCTACACTGCACGTTCTCTCAATTTCGATGTATAATTTTGTGGGACTGGAGGCATTTTGTAACGTGGGTAAGGAATAAGGCTGCTTTTTGAAATGCATTTTTGATCATGTTTATTGAGTTAACTATGTTTTAAATTGATAACGTTGTTAATTAGTAAATTAACTATGTTTTAAGATATAGTAGCGTTTGGATTACCCGGCAATGCAGGATACCTCGTCTACAACAGGACGTCCTCTCCTCTGCTGTCGATGTTTCCTAAGAATAGATCTCAACACGTCGAGTTGTCGTTTTTTGTTCCAGTCCCTATTTTGGAAGGTCCGACCCCGATTCGACTGTTTCCCAGTTCCATTTTGCTAAAAAAAAACAAAAAAAGAAAAAAAAAAAAAAAAAAAAAAAAAAAGAAAAAAAGGTAGGGCGAACTTTCCTCCCTCTTCCACCAGTCCGCCTTCCTCCACTGTGAAGCCTCCCCGTGACCGCCTGAATTGCTCCCTAGGTTCCTCAATCCTTTGTTTTTCCTTTATCTCCCTGGTTCATGGTGGCTCCGTCAGGCGTCTGCTAACGACGTCGACTTCACCCATGATTATCGCCATCATCCCGCTTCATCTCGTCCAGCCGTCAAGATTTTCCTTGTGGAACCATGGCTTGCTTGCTTCCGTCCTCCGGTCTTTTGTTTCTTCTCTCATATCATTCTCTAGGATCACTGCTCTTATCCAGTGTTAGGTACTCCTGTTTTATTGTTTTCCACCCACATCCACAGAACGACCACAAAGACATCTCAATATAACGTAATTCAAAATCACAATATTGGAAGGGATTTGAAGCCCTTCTCTCTCTCCCAATTTGTAGATGATTTCGAGAGCCTTTACCCCTCTCCCACTTTCCTACTTTTTCCTCCCTCCACTTCCCTCATCCTTCCCACTTATAAACCCCAAAAATCCTAACTTGAATTAATCAGGTTAATACCCCATTTACCCTTATAACTACAATACTACCCCTATTACTACTAGATAACTATAATATAACCCCTCCTCATATTCCTAACAAATGTCAGCATGCAGCTTGAATGTGAGTATAAGCTTGAAAAAGAAAAACACGATTTTTGAAAATAATAATTCCATCCTGCATTCC